>JAQIXP010004839.1:0-11069 GCA_034700285.1 Proteroiulus fuscus | reverse complement strand
GAAATTCAAAAAAAAATAATAACAACCATTCTTCCATCATGCTGTGCACCTATGGTGCAGGTTTATTATTATTATTATTAATACATTTAAACCTTTTTTCAAAGTTGTTTATGGAAGTTTAATAATTATTATTCACCTGAAGTGAATTAAAAGTCAATTCTTAATGACATTTTTCTGAAAGAACTTACAAGTTAGTATAGTAAGGGCAATGTATACACTTGTAGACTCTGGCATGTAAAGGTAAATAATTATTAGTCTATGGTTGTAGCTTCCTTTAATCATTTACGATATGACATTTATGACATTCATTCATTAATGACTTTTCAAATTCATTTTTCTTTTATAAATAATGCTTAAGACACTGGGAGACGAGCACTGCAATGATGAATTGATGAATAAATTCATAATCATTTACTGAAATTCCTGGATTTATGAATTGTTAAGAATTTAATTTAACAATTGATTAAAGTTTAAGTCACTATTGACATGGGAGTCGTCTCCTGATAGTGGGATAACCCCCTATCAAATGGCATCATGATAGGGTATCGAGTTGAATTGAACTGAATTTTCAAAAGAAACTCAGCCATTTATATCTGGTAATTTGTAAAAGAAAGGGAAAACTTTTTCTATCTGTACATACATTTAGGTTTTTATAAACTACCAAACTTGCAGTTAATGTATGATTAGGAAATGGCGAATTTTAAGTTGCGTAAGTTGTGATGAAAAAGCTTACATTTGCCTTAAAAATGGCGAAGCCTGTGAGTTTTTCCCCCATTCAATTTTTCTTTCTAAATAAAAGCATTGACCCTAAGAGTTGCAAGAACTTCCCCAAATTGTTTCCAGCTTTTCACACTTGAATAGGTTTTTCAACATTACTGCTCAATTGTAATGGATTGCTTTGAGGACCAGCATAGCTATTGATCAAAATCATGATCAACTGAGATTGTAGAACTAGGATTTCATTACCTATCGATATCATTAATTGTATATTAAACTGCATACTGTGTGACCTTATATATGCAAATAACGTTTTTTGGGGTCGTTCATAAACTTCATCACCCATGGGAGGGGGGGGGGAGGTTGGCAGTTAAAGAGGGAGCAAAGTTATTTTTTGGCCTTATAGCATGCAGGGCCACTGTCAGCCATGTAAAGTATCTAAAATATCTCAAATTAAAAATTTGGGGAAGTCCATGTTGGAGTAGACATACTGGCGAGGTCAACAGATGTAACAAATTATGTAACAGGATTTTTTAAAATATGATTTAAACTTTTAAAAAATGCAAGTTATTATTAGGTATTATTTTTTATTATAGGCGTGGATTGGGTGAAAGTGTTACAGTACTACTCTTGAAGGAAGGAGGGTTGTTGAGTGTGAATATGCAAGTGTAATATGGGGTGGGCATTATAAAAGGATACAATTTAAAAAAAATAAGTGCGATATCATAATGTAGACAAATCCATAGTTTTATTGTTGTTATATTGCATCTACGCCACTCGGGCATTAATTTCTTCTGAAACGTGTGCAATAAACCTTCTCCGTCTTTTCTATTTATTGTGCTATTCATGGAATGCTTGCATGTAGTTTATACAAATGTTAGTAGATATTTGGTATAAATTGTGCATTCCTTGAATGGTATATTATGTAATAAAAAGCATCCATGAAAATGCTCAATATCTGAAAGAACTAGTGTGAATGTTTTTGTAGGATAGTATGTTTAGAATAAAGTTTTTTTCAAACATAATATCATACAGCATGCAGCATTAACTTAACTAAATTCGGTGCTCTCAAAAGTCAAGTAATGTTCATTATTATCATAAGAGATTGAATTGCTATTGCAAATTGAGTGAGGACATGATAACTTACTTTAAATTGCGTAATAACATAATTGATAGTAAAAGTGTCATGCATCATAAAGCTATTTTTTTTGCTAGCAAACTTATGATATCACATACGAGGGTGTCTATGCTAAATTCTTTAAGGGGAAAGTCCCACTTCTAAGCAAGTGATATTAAAGTTGTCCTCACTGACACTTACTAAATATGAATAGCTGTAACAGTAGTAATTGCAGCAGAGTTTCCATATTGAACAAATTACGACGTTTGTCAAATACTTGTTAGGCGTCATTTTTCCATAGATTTCAGCAGAAACTGAAAGTTGGTGGCGCTCTCTATGTCTAAGTGTTTTATGAGAGTTAAGCCTTTTATCCAGTAGAGGGCGCTGCATACTGTCAGTAAAATGGGGCCTATTTGGGCTTTCTATTTTCATCCAAATCCTCGTATTCAGGACGTTTTATTTATTGATCGGTGGGCTCAAATCAAATTGCAATTTCCATGCCTTTCCTAATTTTCCATGTCCTTCCTCCTATACAACCCACTTCTTTTAAAGTGGAATTTTCCCTTTAACATTATTCTTCAAAATGTATCATGTGCCTTATTTTCTCAAGAAATACTCAAAATTCCAGTTTTAAACTAATAAAATCCATTAATGATTTTAAAAGTTAAAAAAATGATTCTTTGCCTTTATATTTTAAAAGAAGCAAAAAATCAGATGACATAAATACTATTATTAATTAAATACTCGGCGAATGTTAAGTAATTAGCCGAGTATTTTAATTAATAAGTAAAGTTATCAGTAAAAGTATACTATGGGGAAGGGGAAATAAACGATGCACATATACATATGATAGATGTGCACATCGAAGCTTTATACAATTTAGTTAATTTCAGCCCCATCTGTTTATCACAGTTATAATTTTGTACATGAAATAATATAATGCAGTTTCATATTTCTATGGCTTAATTGTGTAACTATTTGCTATTTTCAGGTGGTGAACATTTTTAATTTATTTATCACGTACGGCGATACATTTCTTCCATCACCCTCCAGTTATGACGAGCTTTACTACGAACTTATTCGGATGCATCAAATATTCGACAACATGTATTCAATGGGTAAGTTATCATATTGATTTATTTTCCCCGTCTTATAATTTAATTACATATATATATGCCACGAGATTATAATTGATAAGAGTAAAATGTCCTTTTAGGGTCTCGCCCTATATGATTCGTATGTCCCATTAATTAACTTTATACGAAATTAGAGTTAAAGGCACTGGGCCTAATATTAATTCATTGGCTATGATCCTTAGCATATACTCATCCACTACGTATTGATTATCGAATCCGCTGAAGTGGTTCATTACATTTATTTACTGATTCAATGGGTTTATTGCAAAAGGAATGATTACATGTGAAAGATATGAAGCCTAACGTCGACCTGCCATATGTGATTATAGGATGAAATAATCATGTTATTTCCCTTGTAGCTCATTTAACAAACTTTCTTACCCCAAAGACACTGAAGAGAAGTTACGAATAAAAATGACTTTAACTTTGGTAAATTGAGTTACTCTTGTGTTTTGCATTATCCTATCACCAATGCTAGCTATTGGGCGTTTGCAAACAAAGTTATTTTTTTTTTGGCTGCAGCTAAAACATTTAAAGGAAATGTCTCACCATATGACAAGTTATTTTTAAATACAAATCATCCCCTTTCTCGTAACTAAAAGAGCTAAAAAAATTCCAAAAACTGATTCTACACGGGGCTGTCAATTCAAAAATCCTTGATCATCATAACCCCTTTGCATTTTTTTTCACTTTTGTGTAAAAGCAAAAGTTCTTCAAATGAAAAAAATAATAGCAGAAATGAAAACAGGATAAAAAAAACTACGTCAAATGCTAATTTGGTGAGAATCCGAAAAAGTTTTGCCCTTCTCCGTCACTCTTGGGACTTTCCCTTTAATGCTAATGGGAAAAATAATAGCAGAAATGAACATTGGATACATATTCCTGCCTATTGAGAATGGAAATTGACTGAAGAAATTTAGTCTTAAAATTGTTGTTGAGCTTTCATCACTTTATGTAGTAGCCTATTTATTGCTCTCATATATATATTTTTTTTCAAAATTGTGTATGTAATAGTTAAAATTGGCGTCAGTCTTTATTCAATTGCATATGATGGTTTGCATTAACTTTCATGACAGAGCATGAAATTGAAATTTAATCGATTTTTTTCCTTCCATACAATTGGTAACATTGTATGCTTATGCATACATGTGTATTATGTTTCGAGAATGCTGCTTCTGTATTTAAGTGAATTTATTTATTATAGGTCTATAAACGGAAAAGTGCATACATTCATATGAAAAAATATAATGGTCTTAGAATTTGTTTATCAGAAAGTATGCAATGTCTCTAAAAGTTTGTTAAATATACTCGAATAATATAATCTGTTAAATATATGAACTACTATCGTATATTGACTGACATGGCATCACGTGTTTTTCATATGACTTTGGTAGATAATATTTTGTGATCAGGATAATTTGCGGGATTAATAATTAATTTCTTCCATGGTTATGACAGAATGTAATGGACGGGCTTCATCCATAGAAATACTTTCACAATTTTGAACGTTAACTTTGGTATCTTATACATTAATTTTTTTATATTTTCAGCTTTGCGCTATACCACCAGTGATAGTGAGTGGAAAGACGTAGCTGCCAAATTGACCAACAATCTTGTAAACGTAAGGTAAGTTCAGAAAAAGTTAATTTTATAGTTTTTTTACCGAATGTTTTTGATATTTTCGTGGTTAATCTGATTCGTTCAGAAACATTCAGAAATCATGACTTTTCTCCAATACATGGGTGGCACCAATTTTATCATATTATTAAAAAAAAAATGACTGGCACCTTCTAGCAGTTCTATTGTAGGCTTAAATTAACCCAGTAAAGTTGTTCATGCATGTGTTCACCTTGCATTGATGGAATGTGTTGAATTTCTAAGATGACCAACAAACTCGAATGATAGTATTCAACTTTTATCAATAGATGGTGCCACTTATTTGTGTAAACAAGTGGATATTTCCTGTGTAAAGTATTTTTCACCAAATCAAGATCTTTAAACAAATGTATTTACTGAATGTTAAATTTTGTTGTTGTTATAAAACAACTTCTTACAAGATGAAATTTTCCATTTAAATGTGAATTTGTAAGGGTTGGTGAATATGATTGTTAGTACCTGTTTAATCTATAGATATTTACATTTTTTGGTGGGTCTTCACATGCAAATTAAAGAGTATAATAATTATGTGAAGCCATTTAACATCTGGGAACTACAAGTTTCTCGAGTAAAATGGTTATACAGTTCATTTAGATGAAATTGAGTGAATCCATGCAATTTGCTTGAGTCTATAATACCTTAACAAATGCAACCAATTCCACGATATTTCATTTTTTTTTATATTTAAATTCCAGAATCCTTTTTAATTTTGTTGTCCTTCAGCTTGCTTCAATGCCCTTGAAACTATTCTTGTACACAACGGTGAGTTATATTTAGACTGTATTGGATAAGTTCATTCACTTAAAAGTACTTTAATTAAGTCAAAGAATCCTTGCAAGTAACCATGAGGTATGAGACGCATACAAATTTAATAAATTTGTCTAGGAAAATAAAAAAGTCCTTTTTCCAAAAAGTGATTACTTGCTGAAAATGTAGTAGTTCCACCATTGATGTAATAGAAAGTGGTACAATATATACCAACATGTTGGTTCCAAAACATCCCCTATACACAAACAATAAAAAAAAATGATTTTTTTTTTAAACTGAAAAATGCATTTATTTGAAAATTATCCCAAAAGTGAAAAAAAATGGTTGCAATTGAACAAACGAACTTGTGCAATAGACACTTGAGAATAATACGATTGATTTTGTGTTAAGTTTTACTACAGAACAAGTAAGCAGCTATCAATTATACCTGTGTTTAATCGGCTATGCCATCTGCTTAGCTTTCAAAGTTAAATTCGTTTTCTTCAAACTGATATAACTCAAGAAGGGGAAAAAAATTCAACAATGGGGTTTGATTTTTTTCAAAGATTATTAAATTTACTAAAAACTGTAGTATGATAATGACGTCAAATGCATTCTGAATGTAGTTATCGATTTTCAAAGTTGACCGTTCCGTTTTCCCATGCTATTTTACATAGACGTGAAACTTTTCCCAAAATTGAACGGATCTTGATATTGGCCGAGCGGATAACGATGGGGTTTGATTTTTTGGAAAGCTTATTTAATTTACTACAAAGTGTATAAGTTCGATTTTGTTATTACGTGCATTCTATATTTGTTTATCGAATTTCAAAGTTTGCCGCTAAGTTTTTTTCGCCACGTTTTGCCAGATTGTACGGCTCACGGGGAAGATAAACAAAAAATCATGCATCACGTTTTAGTAAATTTAATTATCCTTTATAAAAATCAAACCCCGTCAATTTAAGTTTAGCTATTATTGAGAAATTTGTACTTTTATTTAACATTGAGATTCCCATAGTTAGCATGCATGCTCTTAAAAGTGTGGACAGCCTTGTTAAGATAAAGTATTTACTATGAGCAAATATGAGTTCAGTGATTGCCTACCTTCAAGGGGAAAAAAAACTGTTGGATTTTCACTGAAAATAAAAATTTCATTCGAAATACTATGAACATTTCTTTAAATTAAACTAGACTAAAATTTAGTTAAATATTCATATCAAGAAATGTACATAAATGTAAAATTATTATTGGTGTATCTGATTTTTGTTAAAGAAAGCAAAAAAGATAAACTACCGGTCTTAGTCAGAGACTGATGATATCGATGGCTTAGAGCACATGTCCTGAGCGAATGAGCCATGTTAACACACTGGACATTCATTCGCTACTTGTGCTCTTAAGTTATCGATATTGACTTCCAATATGCTTAATGATTCATTGAATCTGGAATCATTGCATTCAGGAATTGTATTTTGTATTATTTTTAACTTTTTCCACTTAAGATTTATTTAAAATTGCAAAGATATTTTTTTTAAAATTTCAAGTCTATGCCAATGTATGTTAATATTTGTGTAAAGGACTATTTTGCTATAGATCAATAAGCCTAAAAATACTTTTCCCTTGGGAATTATTATATATTTAGCGTTACCAATGAAATTATCAATTAGGTATAATTAGCCGAAAATTTGATTTGGAGCACCATTGGTGCATACTTCACTAATTAACTGGTTGTTTTATGGTGTAGGACCAATTTTATTTGCAACCTGTCACATTTGCTGTTAAATATAGTGAGTATGTTTTGAGACAAATTCTTGTTAATATAAATTGGATTTGTGCCAATTGATTGCAAATTGGCTGTAATAATGTCATAATTACCTATACTTTCTAAAAATCAATTTTGTTTTAAGTTTGTACTAAGCACTTACAATTGTACAAGCATGGACTGTCATTTAGCAGGGTTCATATACTGATCTGGAAGTCAGAGTAGAGGAATTTAGTCAGGGAAAATCTCAAAATAGCTAAGAAAATCAGGGAAAGTCTGGAAAATTGCAACTGCAAATGATCCAGATAAAATTAAAAACAGGCGCTAGATGGCGGGTCCAAGTCCAAAATGGATTGGAATCGAGTATATTATAGCGCAAGTGGTTTTTTTCTTAGGTATTGACAAATTTTCATAGAAATTACAAAAACGTATTTACTTGTTGGTGTAGGACCATAAGCTATTTGGACTCGTTGCCTTCATGTCACTTCCATTCTGATAAAAAAAAAAAATTAAAAAAATGAAACATTAATCATTTACCGACATGTACGAATTGAATACTGTGACGGCAAAGTGATGTTGACTGATGAGCTTCAGCGTTTTTGTATGTTTGGTATGTGTGCAGTTAGTTTTATTTTTATGGGAAAAAAAGGGATTTAACTTGTCTAAAAGTATGAATCTATAAGCGGAAAGTCGATATTGTCCCAATGCTTGTATACAGTTTAATAAATACGAGCTTAAAATATGATGTTTTGAACCAAATTCTGATGCATTTTGGTTTACTGCTTTTTTAATGTATTAGGATCACAATTCGACTTTGTAACATAATTTATGCTCGTAATAGCAGAGTGACTATATAATAATACTACATACACGGTATTGAAATTTATTTTGAAACTAAAATTCATGGAAATTTACTGTGATA
This sequence comes from Proteroiulus fuscus, assembly GCA_034700285.1. Classification (NCBI taxonomy): domain Eukaryota; kingdom Metazoa; phylum Arthropoda; class Diplopoda; order Julida; family Blaniulidae; genus Proteroiulus; species Proteroiulus fuscus. Next base: position 3,015 of record JAQIXP010004839.1, on the reverse strand, counting down.
GTACATGTAGTGGAGAAATCCAGTAGGGTTTAAATTTAAACCTTGGTTTAAGTATAGGATTAGTCAAAAACCGAGAGATCCACCATGGACTAAGTTGAGATTTACCACCTTTTTGCATCAGATTTAGTCTGGAGGTTCGACTATATATATATAATTAAGCATATCGGTTTAAAATAATTCCAGACTACAATTTAGACCTCTACTGGATCTCTCCACTGTAGAAGGCTTCGGCATTACAAAAATTTTACAAAAAACTTCCTTTAAACATTCGGCATAACGGTGTGACGTCACTCACCCGGAGGCAATGGTGTCGGCATTAGATAAATCTTATAAGAAATCTATTTGTCTGGATAGTCACTTCAAAGCTGTCTAACGCTAACCTGTTAGAAAACAGTAGTATAAGATGCCAAGTTTTTGGTTAGATCTCACGTGACCTCACTCAGGTGTCAGATTTTTATTTTGATACTGGAATTTCTTAAAAAATATACTGAAGTTTTGCTTTGTTTCTGGAATTCATGGAGATTTACAGGAAATTTTTTTGATGTTGGAATTTCTGGCAATGTACTAGTTATTTTGATACTGGGATACTGGATGTCCTGGAAATATACTGAGAATTTACATTTGTTTCCCAGTAAACACCCTGTATATGAAAGCGTTTCACATACACAATGGAACAGTTTGCAAACTAAATTTGTGTTTCAGTAAACTAGAGATAATTTTTCCATGATGTAAAATGAAAACAATTGTATTTCGATACAAGCAAATCTAAAAGCTGAATCAGTGATACTAGTTTGTTACATGGTTTTGATATTGAACTTCTATAGTTATTTGGATTTTGGCTGAATTTGGCTTTAAATTACGTTGTTTTTCGAGACTAGGAGGTGAATTCCTGATTATGGTCTTGGCTGTTTTCCGGGGTTATTCCAATAAATGTCACTCACTTTTCCAAGCATCGTGACTACGCTTTCAATGGCAGTATCTCAACGTCAAAATCCATCAATTTGTCAGGTCACATAAGGTTATAAAGTTCCTGTCCTTGTCCGAATTTTCTGCAATGGACTTTTCATGTAAATGTACTTTCTCCAGCAGAAGTGTCAAAGTGTCGCAACTTGCTTGTAAATAGAAACAAGGCAAATGTAGCGTTTTTAAATGTTAGGTATGAGTACTGCAGTTGGCAGTTATTTGTCATAGATGGCGCTGTAGGTGTGTGTGGAAATCAAATCGGCGGTCATGTTGATTTAGTATACAGGTACTTCCTAGTTGAAAACTATTCCTAGCTACAAAATTGTGTTAGCAGTTTTCATTAAGTCTTAATAATACTATTGTTTGGCTATATCCACTAAAAGAATAGGAAATGAATATTTTTTCTGTGCATTTTTATTTCTATCATCATTAATGTAAAATGAAAAATAAGAATTCAATATATGAATTTCTTTATTTAGATAGGTTGTCAACGTAATACAAAAAAATAAGTAAATGTATTTAGTTTTCTTTTGCAAACTTTATATTAAAATGGTATTTAAATGCAATGTTGCATGCTAAATAGAATTTCAGACCAATTGCAATTGCACGAAACAAACAGTGACATTATATTTGGATGTGCGTTTGCCTCATAAACATATTGATAATCATTTATTTCAATTGATTGCTTAGTGCTAGGAAAATAATGGTTGCGTGTATAATGTAACAATATGAAACCAGTAACTGTCTGCTTTTAGCCATTAATTTCAAACAATTGGCACTCCTTTATTGCCATTTGCGTAATAAAATTAGCTGTTAAAATTTCATCGAAAATCAATGGCATTATGAAATATTGGATGGATTTTCTTTTACGTTTATCTACTATAAACTATCTCATAAATAAAACATCAGTAAAATAAAAATATAAAATAAAATTAAACTAAAATACAAAATGTTGGCAGCAACAAGTGAACCTTTAATGTGTTTGCTGAAAGTTTATTATTCCTGCTGAAAGCACTGCATGAATGGGTTGGGGGACCTCAACGACGTAATTATGGGGGCTCATGGTACTTATAAAGATGCCATTTCAGGGTTTTTATGCCACCAGTGTGGTGTAATTTCAAAACTTTTTTAAGAGGGGAAAAAGGGTTTGACATGGATAAATTGCCTATACCCTGGCAGCCATTTTTCTTCATTTTGCTTCATAAATTAATGGTTTATTTGGGTGGAGGGCTAAGACCTCAAGCTACCCCACTCCATAATTATGCTACTGATTGTCACCAACCTTTCTTTGACAGTGGCATCTCTATCTAATATCTGCTGCAATTTTACCTGAAAAAAACTATGTCATGGACTCTATAGATAAAACCTGCCCAATTTCGGTGTAAATATTGTTTTTATATAATGAGTGACCACTTGTATCCCCAGTGGAAATGCAACTAAAACGTCTTTATGGGTGTGCTAAGGATGCAATTACATGGGTTTATTACCTCTAATTCCAATAAACAACTCTCCAGATTACCTTTCTGGGAAGTAAACAATTATTTTTGCTACATTGCTAGTGTTACATATTAGTTGTCCCAATTTTGACAAAAAAACAAGTTCAATAAGGTATCTGGAGATTTAGGCCAATTGTGCTGGACTGATGTATTTTATGTGCACTTTTGCAGAATACGTAGACGTAAATCCTCTAGGTGATTGAATTGGTCGATTGATAAATGTTTGGTTTATATGGTTTAATCACCAGCCCCAGGTGCATTGTTGGTCTTATACACCCACTCAAAACCATACATGCAGTGTTATTGTTTTTAGTTGTATTTTGGGCTTAAGGGGGCTGTCCACACTTTTTAGAGCATGCCTCTATGGGAATTTCCATTTTGAATTCGTCTTCTTTAAACTGAAACCATTCAAGAACGGGTGAAAGTTCAAAGATGGGGTTTGATTTTTATTGAAGATTAATAATTTTACTAAAAATGGTTGCATGATTATGACGTCACGTGCATTCTGAATGAAGTTATCGATTTTCAAAGTTGATTGTTCCGTTTTCCCATGCTA
>JAQIXP010004838.1:0-11069 GCA_034700285.1 Proteroiulus fuscus | reverse complement strand
ATTTGTACTTTTATTTAACATGGAGATTCCCATAGGAGCATGCATGCTCTAAAAAGTGTGGACAGCCCCCTTAACATCAGTTTACATTGCAACTTTTTACTGGGCCGCCATTGTAATTTGTCTTGGAAAAAAAAAATTTTTTTTTCCCTCTAAAAATTCAGTTCCGTCAAGCTGACCAATCGCAGAATCTTGCTTTTCACCAACGAAGACCATCCCCACGAAGGCAACCAGCACTTGCAGCTGCAAGCCATTAAGAAGGCCAAGGACCTCTACGAGAACAGCATCGAGCTCGATCTGATGAGCCTCAACAAGCCGGGGTCGACTTTCAACGCCGATGTCTTCTACAAAGTGAGCTCGAAAGACCTCGTCCAAATGAGGGGTCGAAAAAGTGTTCGCGCCCATAATAATCGATTTCTGTCTCGAATTCAAGAACGTCATCATGCTGCCGGACGACGAGGCGTACGGCCGGCAGTTTCCGGACGCGTCCGACAAGCTTGAAGAACTGCTGACCCGGGTCAGGTCGAAGGACCACAAGAAGCGAACCCTGGGCACCGTGCTCTTCGAACTGCCGGGCGACGTTAAGATCTCAGTCGGCGTGTGAGGCCCTAGTTTTTTAAGTTGGGTCCGGATCTCCGAGTTATTTAAAAAACGTTTTTTTCCTCGTTAATCAGGTACAACTTGGTGAGACCAGTCGCCAAACCGTCGCCCATTCGCCTGGCCCTCGACACCAACGAGGAGCTGCAGACGATGTCCAAGACTTTTCTGGCCGTGAGCGAATTTCGTAACGGAACTACGTAGACCGTGCCACACACTTTTTCTTAAGGAATGGTTCTCTTTTTCTTTGCTTAGGAAACTGGGGAAATCGTCCTTCCCGGCGAAATACGCCAGTACAAGGAGTACGGCGGGGAGAAGATATTTTTCGACGCGGACGAAGTGCGAGAGATCAAGCAGTTTGTCAAACCTGGCGAGTTCAACGAAAATTGGGGGGGGGGAAGATTAATGGACTTAATAGATTGATACTGACCTCGGTGTCCATTTCAGGCATCACGCTTCTGGGATTCAAGCCGGCGTCCGCGATAAAACCCTACTATCACGTGGCTCCGGCCTCGTTCATCTATCCGAACGATAGTCAGGTGGCGGGAAGCACGACGTTGTTCGCGGCTCTGCTGGATAGGTGCCTGGCACGCAAGGTGGTCGCTGTGGCGCTTTCCTGCCTGAGAAGCGCCTCGCCGCCCTATTTCGCCGTCCTCATGCCGCAGGTAAGACCAAGGGCCTGTAAAATAAACCAGCAAAAATGACAAGTATTTTTTTTTAGAAGATTCCCGTAATTTTTCCAGAAGGAAGAGTTAAACGAGAACAACGTGCAAGTGACGCCGCCCGGATTCCACGTCATCCCGATGCCATACGACGAAGATATCCGGGAGCTCGTGTTGGGGCCAATCGAAGGGAAAGGTAAAACAAATAATGTACATACCAGAACTACGCTGGACTATATTTACGAGGATTTATTTTTTTTTCAATTGATCAGCGAGCGAACAACAGATCGAGAAAGCCAAAGAAATAATGAAGAAACTACAGTATCAATTCAAAAGCGAAAATTTTGAAAACCCCGGTGCGTTTGGTATCCAGTTTTCGTGTCCCCTGACCTCATTTTTTGACGGGAATATTTTTTTTCATAGCTTTACAGATGCACTGGCGCAACATCGAAGCCTTGGCCCTGGATCTGGACGAACCGGATCCCATGACCGACTACACACGTAAAAATTTCTAAATCCCAGCTCGAAGGAAAGATGTTTAGAGGAGAAGTACATGTAGTAAGGAAACTCACTCGGCTTCTTCATTCGTTTGTTTTTTCAAAACCAGTTCCGGTTAACGACGTGATCGAAGGACGGGCCGGGAAGTTGATTGCCGAATTCCAAGCCATGGTGTTCGCCGAAGGCTTCGACCCAGACGGCGCTGCAAAAAAGAGACCAGTAAGTGATGGCAGAACTAGTTTCGTTTAATTATCGCAAAAACCGGACCGTTCGAACAACCCAGATTTCTTTTAATTTTTACAGCAAAAGACCGGCAACGACGGCGTCGCCAAGAGGATCAAACCCGATCCGGACAACGATATCGACGTCGGCGTCATCGAGGCGGAAGTGCTGAGCGGGCAGGTGAGACTCGCTCGAGAGGAAGCTATCTCGATCTTTTTAAGGGCAATATTAAACGGATATTTTCTCTCGACAGATATCCAAATTGACCGTTCCGGAACTGAAGAAACGGTGCCAGAAATTGGGTTACACGGTTACGGGCAAGAAAAAGGCCGAACTGGTTGAACATATTCAGACTCATTTCGCTTCGTAATTAAAGAGTGTATTGATATTTCTTACATTTTAGTTTGTTATTAAAGATTCCTTTTAATGATGAAAACTTGCTTTAATATTAGTACGGAACTGAGATGAGAAATTCAATCCTTACTGTGATGCAAAAGCTTACCACGAATATAAAAAAAAAACACGAGGAGGCAAGACTAGGATTTCATGAAAAAATTTCTGAGATATTTAAGATTCAGGTAGGCCTATCCCCGAAATCAAGGAGTAGGCCTATGGAGCTGGTGCATCACAAAAATTTGCATCTGATGGTTTGCCAAAGTTGAATGTTAATCTTATGCATTTTTGCCAAGTTGAATCTGCAAGATTCATCGAATTTCCGATTCCCAGGTCAGTACGAATACACCGAACATTAAGAATTCAATAAGATTCTTTCGGGATTCGTGCTAAATATTCGCCAAAATTCATTACAAAGATTCACTAAGGATTCGCAAATCTTTTTGGACCAACGAGTCTCTAAAATGTGACTTTGGCAAGACTCACACAGCATTCACCGATGTTCGCTAAGGATTCAGCTTGGATTTATCAAAGATTCACTAATGATTCACCCGGAATTCACCAAAAATATTATGCTAGCAAAATCATGATTTCTACAATCACGATTTCATAAGTTGGGCTCGACTTTAAAAGGCAGGTTTCCATGAATCATAATTACTGTCAAAAATCTACATTTCTAGAAATCACGATTCCAATACCACGGTTTAGGTAAAAATCATGAATCACAATCCAATACAAGTTTCCAACTTTGGTCCAAACTTAACCGCAATTTTGGCAAAACTGCGGAAATCAGATAGGGAGTCGATCGCTCGGAAGGAAAAGCAGCCCAATATTGGGTAACTTCAACTATCATGTGTTCCAATAAAAGTACGTGTCAATAAACCCGAGAGTCCATCAATTGACCTATTACGACCCTTCACTCTGGACAGTCTTACCGAGTCTTAGCCCAAACACACCCACAAATGTATAAAATATGGGAATTAACTTTCCAAAAGATACAAAAAATACTGGGCACTTTTGTCATAAACAGGGTGTCTGGCCAAATCCAGTAACAAATTTCCGTGACATTTCCAGGTTTTCCAAACAAATTTTCACAAATTTCCAGACCAAACCAAAGTGATTTTTAACTCATTTTCACTGACATATATGCAATTAAAACTGCATCATTCGGCAACTCCCCTGGGCCGCACCCACAAATTATTTCCCCTCCCCCCCCCCCCGACTCAAAAATATTTTTCATGGCCTGCAGGCGAAAATCTGGAGGGTTTTGTACAATACTGCAAAAAAAAAAATGACAGAAAATGGCGCCTCAGGCGAATTTTTTGCTCAAAAAAAAACAAAATGGGCTAAAAATCACCAACAGTGCCTAATTTTCCATTTTATTTAGATTTTATTTACATTTTCCAGACCCAAATTAAATTTCCATGACATTTCCAGAAAATACTGATTGCCATGACATTTTTAGGCTATCCAGGTTTCCAGACACCCTGCATAAAATACAGTAATTTGATTAGTTTTCCACCAAATTATCAGTTTCAAAAATTTTGAAACCACTATTTAATACAGCTCTTTCCTGACTCTCAGTATCAACTTTTATAAACAAGGTGAAATAGATTGCTCAGGCACACAAATATAATTTTTTGAAATGAAAAGTACTCCAGCCAAATTCATGACATCTGATAAAAAAGTATGACTTTTTATAACTTCATGATCTGGTAGACTCGGCGATAATAGGCGTGTTTTGGCGTTATTACCCTGCTACCATTTGGATACATAGTTAGGACCTCGAGCGTTTTACTGTTGACGCCAGTTGTTTTATCGTTTTGGATAACGATGCCGGGTAACCAAAAGGGTAACCAACCCGTTATCTACCTAAATAGGTGGTGTACCAAATGAGGTAACAGAAATTATGGGTGCTTCGTACGGGAAAATCATCGAATGAAGAACTTTGCGTTTTAGCGTTTGGCTCGAATCCTATGATAAGAGTTAAGAACTACTTGTAAACTGGATGACTCCGCATATGACAGGGTAATAATGCCAAAATACGCCTAGTACTGTATACCAAATGAGCTCACCGAAATTATGGAGCTTTCCAGCTTCTACATTTTTGTGTTTGGGTTTAAAACCTACATACATGAGCTAAGAATGGGCATGTTTTAGCGCTATTAAATTGTTACCATTTGGATACATAGTTAGGACCTTGAGCGTTTTACTGTTGACGCCAGCTGTTTTATCGTTTTGGATAACGATGCCGGGTGACAAAAAAAGGTAACCAACCTGTTATCTACCTAAATAGGTGGTGTACCAAATGAGGTAACACAAATTATGGGTGCTTCGTATACAGGAAAATCATCGAATGAAGAACTTTGCGTTTTAGCGTTTGGCTCGTATCCTATGATAAGAGTTAAGAACTACTCGTAAACTGGATAACTACAGCGTATGACAGGATAATAACGCTAAAACACGCCTAATCTGTGATGAGTTAAAGCAGTATGGCCCGGTATGATTTACAGTATTTTTTTAAGGATGATCCTTTATTACTTTGCAACTCTGCTCTGCATTAATTCTTGGGGTACTCAATGGGGCAAGTAAGGCTATTTCCGGATCCGGCGCGGCGAGAACGAATGCGACGTACGGCGTCTGAGCGCCAGGAGGGACGCCGTACTACGACGGATTCATCAAGTTAAAGGGACAGTCCCACCTTACCTCAAGCATATTTTCTAAAAAAAGAGGGGGAGTCCAGGTCTATACCAGGCCTGAGCTTTAGAATTAGATAGACCTTGTTGCATCTTGAGATTGGACAGCTGCAACTTTTGAGCACCGGTACAAACACATTTGCCTCATGCTATAACATAGATGTTTCTGTAACACATTGAAGGTATAACAGAGATCTCCAAAAGAATAAACCTGCAATATCAAGGAGATGACCAGTATTCAAATCATTATCCTATCGTGATATTTGGTAAGGGACTCCCACGCCAGTTACAGCTACTGTACTGTACACACCTGTAGGTCTAAAAAATCATTGTTAAATCGATTTCCTAACAATTTAAAGCTATTCTTAGGAAGAGCCACTGTCTAATAGGACGTAAGAAAAAATTGGGAGATTATATTCGAGACTTACCTTGGTAAGACGAATAATATATCACAAAGTTGGAAGCTTGAGGTGAAATGGCGAAATCTATCATGAAGCCTTGATCTTATGGCTATCCAAATGCCAGCGAAACTTGAAGTAATTATGACTGCTTTAACATAATTTATCACGTTTATTTAGTCATAAAGCTAGACATTTTGGGCGAAATGGCACAACCCTTCATGAAGCCTTCATTTTATGGACAGCTGTATAACACTATTTTGAGCCCCTTGTTGCTTTCTTCTTTTAGCACTGAATTAGTATCCATTTTGCGTCGCACATTACACTGGACTATCCCATTAAGACGAATTTCTAACAAATAACGATTGAATACAATAAATTAAATGATAATTACCGTAAAAAGGTGGAAAATGTCACAGATACAGGCGCTTGTTCAAATTCGAACCACGGTGTAGTATCGATTTACCCACAATCCACCTCGGTAAAACAGCACTTATTCACATTTACAGCACTATAATAATTTCAAAATTATATCATTTTTACCTATGATATCTTTGAAATTCGAAGTAATTGCCCTCAGTTCAACTACCCGATACCTAGATTAAAAGATAACATATATGAAATAGCTGCAAAACGTCTCAAAAAATGCCACAATCTCAATACTTTTGTGGAGGCCTGTATAAACTACTGTGCCCAAATTCCATATGCCGAAGGAAATACCTAGTCAATTTGTCCCCAAAAAAAACTAAATTACAGAAAAAGACGTCTAAATTAACAGAAAAAATTAAAGAATCATTCGTATAATGATGATGAGGATAGGTTCCAGGTGAGATCCCACATTTTTCCTTAAAAATCAAGTTGGATATATTATTTTACTGCCCATTTAAACATTTATCCTTATTTAAGGAACAGAAGGACTTCAAATTTTTCGCACATCACTGCTAACGATTATCCACAATGCAACGGACTATAGTAAATGTGGTAAATGTTAATAAAATACAATAATTTCTAAATTATATTATTTTTACCTGTTAACTCTTTGAAATTCGAACTAATTTCCGTCTGGTCAACTACCCGATACCTAGATTAAAAGATAACATAAATGAAATAGCTGCAAAACGTCTCTAAAATGCTACAATCTTAATACTTTTGTGGAAGCCTGTATAAACTACTGTGCCCAACTTCCATATGTCGAAGGAAATCCCTAGTCCATTTGTCCCCAAAAAAACTAAATTGCAGAAAAATACGTATAAATTAACAGAAAAAATTAAAGCATCACTCGTATAATGATGATAAGGATACGTTCCAGGTGAGAACAGACATTTTCCCTTAAAAATCAAGTTGGATATATTATTTTAATGCCCATTTAAACATTTATCCCTATTTAAGGAACAGAAGGACTTTAAATTTTTCGCACATCACTGCTAAAAAAGTATCCACAATGCAACGGACGTTAGTAAATGTGGCAAACGTTAATAAAATAAAATAATTTCTAAATTATATCATTCTTACCTATTATCTCTTTGAAATTCGAACTAAATACCATCTGATCAACTACACGATACCTAGATTAAAAAGATAACATAAATGAAATGGCTGCAAAACGCTTCGAAAAATGCCACAATCTCAATACTTTTGTGGAGGCCTGTATAAACTACTGTGCCCAAATTCCATATGCCGAAGGAAATACCTAGTCAATTTGTCCCCAAAAAAAACTAAATTACAGAAAAAGACGTCTAAATTAACAGAAAAAATTAAAGAATCATTCGTATAATGATGATGAGGATAGGTTTCAGGTGAGAACAGACATTTTTCCTTAAAAATCAAGTTGGATATATTATTTTAATGCCCATTTACACATTTATCCCTATTTAAGGAACAGAAGGACTTCAAATCTTGCTGACATCACTGCTAAACATTTCCCACAATGCAATGGCCGCTGACAAATGTGGCAAAGTTTAAAACTTCAAAATAAAATATTCCTAACTATAACCTCGGTATATCAGATACAAAAACAACAACTAAGAAAACTGTCAGTCTTATTTGTCATAAAATCATGAAATAAGCGCTCATAATTACCCATATTGGCCGAAAATTGTGATTACTGGTAAACACTTGAACACTTGAAGATTCATAAATAAACCACCAAATCATGATGCATCCAGTCCAAGGTTGAGAACATAAAGCACTATTACATAGGCGCATTTAGGGGCTGGGAAGCTTTGGGTACCCGGGTCCCCCCCCTCCTTGAGATCTAAAAATACAAGGTATATAACACTCCCCTGCCCCCCCCCTTCCCCAAGGGCAGGTCTAACCCAAGGAGCGGTCTAACCGCACTTATGCACTATTGTATAAAACTGTTAATATTGAATTAAGTGTATTTATTACACAAAAATATAGAAATGTAAAACTTATGACATTGTTTATAGGGAAATTCACATTGTTTTATCTCTTTAGACTTCATAAACACTACAAATCCAGTAGTGACACCAGCAAACCTACGGCATACATAGGCATACCCAGGGGAGGAAGTCAACCATTTCTTCCCCCATAGGATCCTAAATTATATAGGACCTACGGTCCCTACCTCATCCTGCTGAATCCCTTTCTAATCCTCCTTATGTATATCCTAGTTACACTACAGACGGTACTCAACATGTTTGCTAATAAAAATGCACTTAATAAAAACGTGATACCTTAAATCAGCTTTACATTTTTATTTCTGCAAAGTTCTTAACACGTCTTTTAAATTAGAAATTCCTAAATAAAACATAAAACATCCATCAAATTTTGGTCCCATCCATCTTTAAAGAAAAGCACGATGAAGACTAAACACCTACTTTGCTAAAATTCCATCCTTTTTTGCCAGTCGGTTGATGCAATCGTCCGATTCTCCCTTTAAAGTTTATACAAATATTCAATTATCGCCTCAGAAATCTTAACTCAGAAAGAAACTTGAGGAATTGAGAGTTTACACACCATTCTGCGAATCGGTCCGCAAATGGCATACGTCTTGTATTTCCCATTAACTCTTCCAGTAGCTTCATCAACCTATAGAATAACAATAATGCTGCTGTACAAATTAGAACTAAATTAATTACATTTTATTGAACCTTAAACGCATACCTCAGCAACATTTATTTGTATGGAGGCATGATCTTTGGCGTGGATAATTCTGTTACTCGCAGAGCTGAAATACGTACAACGACATACATTTAAACATAAACGACCTGCACAAAAAGATGAAACGGGGTCTACGCTAATCATTAAACGCCTTAAAAAACACACAATAAATCTAGGAACCAGTTCAAAGATAGCAATTTCCTCAATCACATTCAGAAATACTAGCCACATGGCGAGGACAGTTAGGCCTACCATTTCCTAGGAATGTACAAATCGACGAATTCTCCGGCGTCGTTCTGCATCTTGGAATTCAATCGGCAGATTCTGGACAACATAACAAAATAAATAATAAGCAGGCATAACCAATTCTAATTAATTAATTCTATTCATTAGTAAATTATTTACCAGAAAAAGCGAAAAGGGATTCAGAACAAGGCGACGTCGAAAAAGAGAATGTGCGAGGCAAGGCGCTCTAGCTAAGGAAAACAAAAAAGATCCGTTATAAATGAATTTTCTCCAAGTTTAAATACCGTCGAATTAAATAATAATATCGTAACTAATCAATTATTTAACCATTTTTCGTGACTCTAGTCGTTAATATTTCAAAAAACCTAAAAATTGCGTCTAAATCCATGCACAATTTTTGATAAACATACAAATACGAACACGCATGAGGGCGGACCATAAATTCCCTGATATTCTCTATTTCACTCATGTTTATCGCAGCATGATGATTGAAATAAACAGCAGCTTGGGCAGGCGGTGAAGAGATAAAAATAGAGCATGTCGTTAAAGGTAAACCATTTTTCACTTTACCTACTAATTTCCGCCCAATTTCTCCTAGAGCACATTCATAAAATCTCTTTTCGTAACCAATATTGTATATTTTCTGCAAAATGAAAAATTGGCATTTTTAAGGATGCGCGTCATGTAGGGAAGCCCACATTCGCAAAAGCTAGGCTTAAATGGCACCTCTTATGCAGGGGGAATTCGCTTTTTCCGTACCTATCCAAACGTCTAAAAGCACTCGTTGATTTTAAATCTAAAGCTTCAAATCGAGTGTAACACACCCCAGAAAGTCGGAGTTACATACCTCCAACCACATCCATGCAATGGAATGATTAAGAGTGCGAAAGATGCATCGGTTAACACGCAGCAAGCGTGAGTAACGATTCGAACGTGTTCCTCGGTGCATTTTTCATAAATTGAAATTAAGATTTTTCTCCCTCCGTGGTTTCTTGGGTGTGTGTGCTCCAGGATACTTTAATTGAATTTACGCCCCCCACTTCCTCAACGCAAATTACACTGTAACAAAATCGGATTAGGCTTAATATTTCGGCCGTGATATTTCAATTTCTGGCACGGTGACGTCACAGCCTGGTTGTAATTGATTGGCCTTGGCCTAAAACAAATAATAATAATAGCTTCAAACTATATGAAACACCTTTGAAAGACAGACAATTAATTAACCCTAAAATTTTAATTAAAATTTTAAATAAAAATCCGGGTCAGCAGCAAATTAGGCAGGGCAAAATATGCCACAACGTTAACCAATGCATTTTCCCCACCTTTATTTCCTTGTTTAATTAGTTACCCGAGTGTTCAAACCTTGCACTATGCGCTGACATAAATGTATCTTTTATTATTTAATCACTTTTAATCTGAAGAATTTTGGTGTAAAAACATTGCCTTATCAATTTCCTGCATTATTCAATAAACAGATTTTATCTGCAAAGATAAAAAAAAGAAGCGCCCCCTGGATCCCCCAGCAATTCTCCTCCCCCCCCCCCCCCCCCAGTAACCTAGCAACGGGAATAGCCCCTGTCAATTTCCTGAATTGTGCATAACCTGAGATACATATAACCAGAAATAGCTTGGAATAGTGGTACCATAGCAATGTACGGTATGCATGGACAGGTGGTACCAGGTAACCAATTTCCAAAGTGCGTATGTATTATTAAAGTTCCTCCCCCAGAGTAAATATTATAACTGCAAACTGCATAATAAACAACTAAATTTAAATATAAAATCAGGTTAGGGATAGTCATCTAATTGCCTCCAATCCTGGGTTATGTACCCAATTTAGTAATTCAATATATCCAATTTGAAGTAATTTGGATTAATACATAGTTCAATTTTATATTTACTTACGGTTATATGCAAATCACGTTATACACTAATCAGACTATGCGCTATTCATTTTATAAGCTCATCCAGTTATTCGTAAATCCATGTTTAGCCCAGAAACATGTAATTCTGTATATAATGCATATATGTATATGTATATATATAATGTAATAAAAAATGTAATTCCGGCAAGAGTGTATTCAGGATTTACAAATGGGGGAAAGGCCCCGCAACCCCCCTTCAGGATTTACAAATGGGGGAAAGGCCCCGCAACCCCCCTTCAGGATTTACAAATGGGGGAAAGGCCCCGCAACCCCCCTTCAGGATTTACAAATGGGGGAAAGGCCCCGCAACCC
>JAQIXP010004837.1:0-11069 GCA_034700285.1 Proteroiulus fuscus | reverse complement strand
ATGACTTCAATTTTAAAATGGCGTCAATTAAGACGTATCAAAATTAAAAATATCTTAAGATTGCAGGAATAAGATATGTCGTTTATGAGCGAAAGTTGTAAACAACTTATGGATCTTATATTTTTGAAAATAAGGACTTAATAAGGAATATAAGGAAATAAGGAAAATAAGGAATTGTTACAATGGCATCGTGGAGTGTGTCTCTGCATTGGCACAGCAATTTCGCGATATTTTTGTGTGAAACGGATTACATGAAAGGATTACGTGAAAATTAAGTGTTTAATTAATTAGGAAATGTCATCAACTGGCGATTATAACATGTGAAAGCGCTGCTTGTTACGATGCAATTGTATTTGCTGCTGCGTCAAAATAGAAGGTAGGAATGGTGTTACGTTTTTTTCCACCACATTTTGCCCGATTGTACAGCTCAGAGTAGATATATTGAAGGCAAAAGCAACCGTTATTATTATTTATATATTGTATAAATTTAATCAAACCCCAATACCCATGATCATTTGATGCAGGGGGCAGATACGGCCAGACGGACACGCATGGAAAATCCCCATGGGTCACGGGCCTTGCAAATGGTGCAGGCCAGTTGAGGGCCTCATATGGGCCACATGCTTTTCTTACATTTCCCGGGCCGGCCTGGTTCGATTTAGAATGATGCATGGTACAAAAAAAGAAATTGAACTCGCTTCCAAAATGCGCAACACACGGTGGCAGCACCTCTCAGGCGAATTTTTATAAGGGGCAGATACAGAACTTTTCTAAGGAGGGGGGGTGCAATCGCATATTACGGGAAAGTCAGGAATGGACAATTTTCTCTGCCTAAGGGGGCTATTGTGCCTTTTTGTTTCTCCCCCCTGTATCCGCTCTTGTTTTGAATGGTCCTGTTTGAAGCGTATTTAGCACGGGCGAGTCCAACTGACCTATTTGAAGGGAGGAACCTACCTACAATCGGTTGAACATTTTACCTGTACTAAAGTTACAGAAGTAAAGTGTAGCGAATATCCTATAAGTTATCACTCCTAAACATAGGCGCATTTAGGAGGGGGGCCCTGGGGGCCCGGGCCCCCTGCATGAGATCTGAAATACATGGTAAAATTCAACTGGGCCCTTCCTTGAGATCTGAAATACATTGTAAATTTCCACCGGCTTCCCCCTAACAGCAGGTTAAAAGTTAAAAGTAGCGAATAATACCATTCGTTAATTTACTATTTAAAAATGTTTTGATACCTAGATTTTTAATAAAATACATTGCAAGTGGCTAATTTGACAAGTTTCGTTTTCATTTTTTTTGCATTATTTTTATTCAATATAGGCAAACTAATCGATGTGCACATGCGCTACTTCACACTTAATTTTTTTTCTCTTTCCTGCAAAATTAATCAAAGTCAAACTGGAAAATTTGCATGCTTAAGCCTTTTATTTTTTAAATGACTATAATAAAGTTATTAATTAAATTTTTTAATGTGGCGTCTTAAACCTTTCTCAAAATACAAGGCATCAATGGTATCTTAAATTAAGATCCTCTTTTTCTTGAATTATAAGACGTCAACATTTAAGTAATATTTAGTTATACAAGATACCTAAGTTTAAGATCAATCGAAAGTCTTATTTTAAGATACCAACAATATGCATATATATCTTAAAACATAGTTCTTATTTAAATAAGACAAAAATGGTGCCTTGTATTTTGAGACAGCTTTAAGATGCCATTGGTATCTTAAATTAAGATCCTCGTTTTTAGAGTACAGTTACCGCTTGCATGTATATGTGATTTTGACTATAGCATTATTTAAAATCCTGTTACGACGACACCCCTTTTTGCTGGCGCCCCGGGCCATTGCTCGCCTAGCTCGCCCCTTGGGGCCGGCCCTGGATACAGGGGAGAGGAAGAAAAGAGGAGAATTGCCCCCTAAGCCAGAGAAAATTGCCTATTCCGGACTTTCCCAAAATATGCGATTGCACCCCCCTTTAGAAAAAGTCCTGTATCTGCCCCTTGTGAAAATTCGCCTGAGAGGTGCTGCCACCGTGTGTTGCGCATTTTGGAAGCGAGTTTTTTGTTTTTTTGTATCATGCAACGACCTCAATCGAACCAGGCTGGCCCGGGAAATGTAGAAAAAGCATGCAGCCCATAAGAGGCCCTCAACCGGCCAGGGCCATTTGAAAGCCCGTGGCTCACAGGGATTTTCTGCATATCCCGTCTGACCGTATCTGCCCTTGTATCAAACGATGGTTATTGGGTTTTCATTTATCTGATAGTCTGATAGATTAATAAATTTGCTTAAAGAATAACGGTTGCTTTTGTCTTTAATATATCTGTACTTTGAGCTGTACAATCAAGCAAAATGTGGTGGAAAAAAAACATAACACCATTCCCACCTTCTATTTTGACGAGCAGCAATACGATTGCATCGTAACTCATTATATGTCAAGCAGCGCTTTCACATGTTATAATCCCCAGTTGAGAGCATTTCCTAATTATATTGAACACTTCATTTTCACGTAATCCTTTCAAGTAATCTGTTTCACACTTAAAATATCGCAAAATTGCTGTGCAAATGCAGAGACGCTCCACGATGCCATTCTACCAATTTTGCCGTTATTTTCAAAAATATAAGATATATAAGTTGTTTACAACTTTCGCTCATAAACGACTTATATCTTATTCCTGCAATCTTAAGATATTTTTAATTTTGATACGTCTTAATTGACGCCATTTTAAAATTGAAGTCATTTGTATATCAGAGTTTAAGAGCTATTTGGCAAATAATTTTGATTTAAGATCATTTAAATTAAGTTATAAGTCATTTCCATGCTAAAATAACTAACTTATAGATATTTGTATTACACATATAACTTCATTTAAGAACAGCAATTTTAGAGTGTTGTAATTTGAGGCAACTTTAAGACGCCATTGGTATCTTAAATTAAGATCCTTGTTTTTAGAGTGTATACTACTTTTCAATAAGAAAATCATTTCATTTTTCAGCATTCCAATTGTATCAAAAACAAAAAAAATTGAAATAGTGCATTCCAAAATAAAAGAGATATTTCAAAATGCAATGCAATTTGTCCTGACAATATATTATTTCCTCCATTTTTCTGCTTTTCGAGCACAAGGTTCACAATTGCATATTTTATTGAAACTTGCTCAATATTGCAGGTGCTAACCTCATTATCAACTGCTTAAAAAACTAAAAACAGGCAAAACTTCCTTATCTATAGCAACTAAAGTAAAACTGTGATAGAAATATTGAATTTGTTTTACTAAATATGCTCATATATGACTTTGATTGACTAAAACCCAAAATGCCCTTTGCCAAAAAATGAAATTGTGAAGGAAAATTTATACCTTAATATTTCATAATTAGGTTTAGTTTATTTATTCAATTAAACAAAAAACAAAACAAATAAAAAATATTTTTCTATTACACAACAACCAGACCGATGTAATAAGGTTACATTATTCCTTTCCAGTGTTCATTGCTTCCCTTCATCGAGTTAGCGCTTTTACTTACTCAACAAAGGGAGTTATGTTTGATGCATGCTGAAGAGGATAGGGACAACATTATCACATTGACCAGGGTGTTAGCTAAAAAAATGATGATTAATTTTTCATTTACTTTTTAAATTTTTAATTAAATAACTTAGCTAACAAATTTGTAAACATTTTCTGAAATATACTTTTTTCACTATTTCATCACTTGGCAAAAACTTTTAAAGGTGTTATTTCTCTTAAATATTATTTTTAGAGGATAAGAAAATGTGAAAGTTAATGTGTTTAGTAGAAAAGCAAAGACATTTCACAAATTGCTGTAAATCTCATGTAAAAAACATGAGACCATTTGAAATGTCAACAATTGACAATTATAAATTTTTGGCATATGATAATTGGGACTAATGCTAGCAATTGACTTAAATGGTTACAATTACTTCAATTTAGGCTATTCTTAATATTTGCTGTCAAATGTTATTAAATGTCATAGTAGCTTTAGCATGCAAGCAATTGCAAATAATGATTATTGTTGGCAGATAAATTGATAATTTTATAAAAAAAAATTATAAAGGAAATCTGAGATAAATCATACACAAACTAAATTGCCTTTTGACATTTAAATTAGTTATAAAGGATAAACCAATATATTACAGCAAAATTTCAAGCATACATTTTTTATTATTGTATTTCACAACAAAAAAAAATTTTAATAAATACTGCCTAAACTAATGATAAACACTTTTAAGTTGAGCATATGCACTGCAAACACGTAAATGTGATGTCATTATTAATTCAATTCAATTCAACTCTGTATCCTATGATCTGCATATTATGATGCCATAAGGTAGGGGGTTATCCCACTATTAGGAGGAGATTTCCTTGTCAGTTGTGGCTTAATGTTCCTTGTAAAATTGAATTTCTAACAATTTTGAACAATTTTTAGGAAGGTTATTGCATTGTCTTATAGAACGTAACAAAAAGGACCAATAATAGGCATCGGGTTCTAGCAGGAATTTCCTTCACAGGACTGAAGTGAACATGATTACATCTTAAGCCAGTACTTGGCTTATAGATATATGAACCTAAATTTAAATTACATGGTAAATTCTACCTCTCTAACAAACCTAAGCTTAAATCTATTCAAGATCACGATGATTTCCAGTTTAGAAAATGTAGCATCTTGCTTACACTATCAATCCTATGGTGATCACCTTTTACAAATAAAACTAACTTTAAGATAACTAAAGATAACTATATATAAATTTTTTTAATATGGTAAACTGAACTTTTTACCAAATTACCACTATAAATAACCAGGCCCTAATTTTTTAATAGGTCGATGACAGTCATTCCATTTTGTTTTGAATTTGTTTGATTCTATCAAGATATTATAGCAAAGCAAATTTGATACTTGTTCATTATAAAACGTGTTCATTATATAAATTAATGAAATTTAAAACCAAAAATAAATTAATTATAGTCATTATACAGTGAACTTGAGTGATGAATATCCCAAATGCATCATGAAATCTATATAATAAAAAGTTATCAAATTTATGGTAAAGCAATATCCTGATAAAAACACTTTAGATAAATTTTAATGGCAGTATATCTCAATAAATTCAAAACAAATTATAAAAAAGAAAGCAACTCATCTTTCGAACTTTACAATTGTGTCAATAGAGGTCATGCACAATGCTTGCACTATACCCATATAGCAAAACGAAAAGTAATCTTTATTTTTTTTTGAATAAATGCTGCATATACAGGGAATCCAAAATATAGGCCACACCATTTTGAACAATAGTCAATTATTTCTTTGTCCCATTTTTCAGAGATAGCTTCAGAAAGTACAGTATTATTTCACGGACGTGGATTTTTTTACATTTAAAAAGTTGGTAACTGTAATTATATAGAGGTAATTCGTACCATCCACCAAATTATGCCAAAGAAATTGTTGCGATTGTTTTCAAGATGAAAAAGGAAAAACTACCATTTACCATTTTTTCGAAATACAAGGTGCTGCAGGATAACTATATAAAATTACTAACAATTTTCTATTGTATATAATAATTGTTCAGGAATATAGACGCCATTTTCAAAAAAAATTTTTTACAACATTTTAGATTTATTGTGGACTTTTATTTAGAGTTTGCGATTTTGTGCAAAAATAATAGAGTACTTAAAATTATAGAATCTTTACTATGGCTCAATTAAGCAACTCATTAAAAACAATAATAGTACTCCAAAAACAGAAATTGTCTGTTTAAAAATTATAATCAAATATACAATGGAGAATTAATTAAATATCAATCCATATTTTGATTAAATATAAAATCATCAATTATGATAATTTATCTAATAAAAATATTTAAAAAATGATCAACTGTAACTTAAAATTGATTTGATTTAAAACTAACAAGGAATACAAATTAAATTAAATTAAATAAATAATGAACAATAAGCAATTAATAAAAACGTTACGGAAAATTGGTAGTTAGCAAAATTATGATATTGCAAAAATGATTTTAATGGTATTCTGTCCTATTGAAATGGGTTACAGGATAATGAACCATTACAATAAGAGTCGATTATAACATTATTTGTACCATAAATCCAGCAATAAAATAATGGAACCATAAATGGGAATTTTCACTTGTGATTAAATTAACTTTAATTCATTATGCCTCAAATGCATATTATTATATTTTACATTATTTTGCATTAAAATGTAATAAATGACATTTTAATGTATGACAGTTTTTCCCAAGAAGTTAGAAAATTCTAGGCCTTTTTTCCCAACAAGTATAGGAACGTGTTTCTTAAAATTAAAAAATGTTACCATAATTCTCTTTCAAAAGATAGAAATATCATAAGATTTTTCAAGAAAAGATAAATTTTCTGTAGGATACTTCACCCATCTAAAATTAAATAGAAAAAATAGGGTTTTTTTAATAAATTTATTTGATACTTTGATACTTTATGACATTTATACAAAAATTTACGCTCGCTCGTATATAAATAATGAATGAAATATGAATAGTGGTAAATATACAGAAAACATGAAAATTTGCTTAAAATATGGAAAATATTTAGTCAGTTCCTATAATTTTTGATTTTGGGTCCGCCACCTAGCGACAGTTTGATGTCCATCATTTGCTGTTGATTTCTATGGGAGCTTCCATTGCATTGGTTAAATGTGGGGTGGAGAATTGTATATAGGTTAGGATTTTGGTAGCAGACCAATCCTAACCCACAATTTTCCATACCGCAGATAACCAAAGAAAGAATTAATTGATAGCAATATTATTGTAAACGACAAAACTACATGGCTGACATCGCTTATGCAAGTCTGTGATTCTTACTTTTTGCCTCATATTAAACTTTTATAATTTAGTGCAAATTTGTTGACCCAAATACTGTAGACAAGAAGAAACGCACATGTAATTTAGTGCGAGGGTAACCTACTTATTACATATAACTTAAGGCATCAGAGTGCCAAACCGTAAGGTTGTTTCCCAAATGAAAATAAGTTGTGCACTTTTGGATATACTACAAATACAATAGAAAAAGTGTAAAATACAATGGCTATTCTTAAAATAATTTGTTTTAATTGCTCTACTTTTGTTTTAAAAAAAATATTTTTTGGTACTATAAAACTAAATGTGTCCATTTCTGAACATAAACACAATGAAAATAAACAGAGTTAACTTTTAATTTTTTATATGTGTGAACAGGCTAGTTTGAATTAGTTGTAGATTTGCTCTATAATCTAAATACACTGGAAAACGAATATTTGATAATAAATTTTTTGTTGTTAAATAAATTACTCAATAATTTTAAAATTTTGATATTGCAAAATATAAAAATCATCACTTGTGTACATTATAATGTATAACAAATAAATTATGGCTATTCTTTGGTATAAATTTATTAATTCTTTATTACCTACAAAATTGCAAATAATTATTTATACTAGTATAACGCAAACAAGTATGCATAGTGAAGTGAAACAATACATCAAATATTTGGTATAATCGAGAATTTGGTAAAATTACTCTAAAAATTTCCAGTCAAATAATTACATCTATTGCATTAAAATAGCACAATAACTATGAAAAAAGTTAAAATTTCCATATTTTTTTTTGGTTTTTTCTTGAAATATTTATGCTCAAAAGTACTTTTAGATATTAATATTTTTATACAATAATTGCTGACACGTTATGATCGAAATAACTTGGCAAAGCTAAGAAGACTTTTTTATAACAAAAAGTAATTTAGCATTAAACATTCTGAGTATAGAATTAAAGTCAAATATTTGAAAATATTACTATATACTTTGAAAAATATATATATATTTAAAAAAAAAAAAAAAAGTAAAATTGTGTATGATTTGAATATTTATAAATTTTTAATTCATTTTCATTTTTTTAAATAAATTATTTAATATTTATTATACTGTATATAGCACATTTAATATGCATTTTACAAGCAATATGATCAGATCAAAACGCTTTACAAAGTATATTTATTGATTTTAGAACAATAGCTTTTCATTAAAACCATTTATTCAGTTTTATACATATATTAAAATTAATATTTTTTAGTAAATCACTGCTGTTTAGAATTGTTTATTTTTAATTTTTCCTGTATAGCACATATTAGCTTTTATTACATTCTATTACTTGCTAATTATAGACAGCAAAAAATGCATTTAATTTGGAGTTTGGAGTGGATTTGAAATTATTAACTAGATTGATTGAATTTGGAAAAAGTAATGTAAAATTTTTAACTTTGTTGTCTACTTATAAACCGACTTCAAAAACATAATTTACGAAGTAAACACAAATATATAAAAGTTGCGGATCTAGGTTTTTTGAACAGGGGGTACTGCAGGCCAGTGAGCGCCCAATTATCCCAGCCAGGGTCACCCTACCCACCCAATTTCACGATTTGGCGCCCCCCAAGTGATTGAACAGGGGGTACAGCTGCACCCTCTGTACCCCCGCTGGAGCCGCCAGCTAACAGAAAAATGTGAAATTTGAATTCTACCATAATTTATATTCTTAATGAAATTATCATTAAAATTTTATACTTTTTTGATTGCTCTGCATGTTCAATTTCTATATATTTTATTTAAATTGTTTATTCGTTTTAATTATTATTATATATTTATAGTATAATTATCATTATTAGTAAGTAATACCAAGTAATGTAGTATATTTGAAAAAAACCAATACATTTTTATTTTTTTTCTGGAAATGATAATATTGATGGCTTAATTTACAAGTAGCGAATAACCCAAAAGTTACTTTTGATATAATTGCGTTTTTTAAGGGAAAACATTATAACTTGGAAATAAAAAATGTTAAAAAGCAGAAATTGGATGAACAATTTGCTGAATTTTATAGGGAATGAACTAATTTTTGTTAAATAATTTAATTAGAAAATCAATTAAGTAATTTAATAAATAAAAGGCTAATTAAAAATGCAAATTCGCTAGTTAGACTTTGATTAATTTTGCACGAAAGGGAAATAAATGAAATGTGAAGTAGCGCATGTGCATGTCCATTATAGTTTGCCCATTGAATAAAAGGAATGCATTAAAAAATGAATGAATTGTCAGTTCCTACTTGTACTTTAACAAAAATCCAGGTATGGAGAAATTTTTAAAAGATAAGCTAACGAATGATACCATTCACTACTAGTAACTTTTAGGAATGAATTGTTGGATATTCGATACTATTTACTTCTAAAACTTTAACAATTATTGGTGAAATTAATTTCTATAACTTTAGGTTTACTAGGGACAATTCCAGGATCACAATGATACAATTATCTTATTTTTGACAAATAGGCTTATTCGCTACTTCTGAATTAAGCCATCCATATATTTTAAGAGTAATAGTCTCGTTCCTCACTATATAATATAAATAAATAAATAATGTAAATAATAAAAAAGCTTATACAGTTTCCAAAAAAAATTATACAATTCTAATTATGCCCGGTAAAATTTTCAAACTTTCACTAATTTTTAATTAAAAATATAACATAATTATTTTGAATTCTCTACGTTAGTCACATATCCTACCAGATGGTTATTTAAATGCCATGCAAGCAACATTACAGAAAAGTCACTCACCTGGTTGACCCAATTTTGCAAAATAATTTTCATGCAAATGAAAAAAAAATTACAAACCATTAAAGAAGTCTTCATTTCCGAGAGAAACTAACAACCACACACGTATCCAAAGAGAACTAAACTAATGCTTTTTGAATTTTGTTTTGGATTTGTGCTGGATTTGCATCAGCAATTTCGTTTGCAATGATAATCACCAATGAGCGAAAGTGTATTTTACAGATAGGCGGAGTATGTACAGGATTGCCATGCTAAAAAGTCATTAACCTGCAATCATAAAAAAAAAATAGTTATGGAGCAACTATAAGTAGGAAAGCAACTAGTTATTGTGCCATACAGGGTGGGTTAAAAAAGTAATAACAGATAACATAGATTCACTTTTTACAATTTTTATAAAAGTTTTTCTCATTATGTACAATAAAATTACAATTAATTACAATGAATTTTTTATGTACATCAGTATTAAGGTAATAAATACAGGGTGTTTTAAACTATTAACTATTATCAAATTAAATTAACTATTAAAGTTTTAGCTATTACTACTTATCACAAAGAAATTAATAAATAAAATGTGTACCAAAATGTGTTTTTCTAACTATTAAAATGTAAATCACATTTTAATTAATAAATACAAGGTGTCCCAAAAGGCCTATTAAAATATTCCAAATATCAGAATTAAATAAATAAATACAGGGGGTCCAAAAAGGATTTATTAAATATTTTTATTTATCATAATTAAATTAATAAATACAGGGTGTCTTAAAATGCCTTTTTAAATATTTATATTTAATAAATACAGGGTGTCCTAAAAGGGGTTTTAAAAATATTGTATTTATCACCATTAAAATTTTAACTACAGGGTGTCCCAAAACGCCTTTCATAATAATATATTTATCAGAATTAAATTAATAAATACAGGGTGTCATTAAAGGCCCATTAACTATTTATATTTATCAGAATTAAATAAACAAATACATGGGGTCCCCAAAGGGCCTTTTAAAATTTTTATATTAAACTTAAGAAATACAGGGCGTCCCAAAAGGCTTTTCTTTCAATATTTTCACTTATCACAATTCAATTAATAAATACAGGGTGTCACAAAAAACCTTTTAAATATTTTATTTATCATAATTAAATTAATAAATACAGAATGTTCCAAAAAACGTTTTTAAATATTTCTTTTTATCATATTTAAAATAATAAATATTGGGTGTTCCAAGAGGTCTTTTTAAATATTCTATTTATCAAAATAATATTAAAAATACAGGGCATGCTGAATGGCCTTTTTAAATATTTATATTAAAATTAACAAATACAGGGTGTTCTTTTTAAAAGGTCTGTTTAACATGGCCGGACTGGCTAGTGGTTGGCCCCAGGGGCTAGGACCAGTTTTGGCCCCGGAGCAGCGACGTCATTTCAACTTTT
>JAQIXP010004836.1:0-11070 GCA_034700285.1 Proteroiulus fuscus | reverse complement strand
GGTCATGCACTACTAGCGCCCTCATGCGGTCAAGTCACATTAATAATGCCAAGAAATCGGGCCACTCGACTACCCTGCCTTGACACTTAAACTTGACCCTTGACACAGCACGTGTCCGGCGCTGCCATGTGCTTTTATGGAATGTACATAAATGGGCCGCCTTGGACGGTCAGCTGCGTCATTCACTCGCAAATACAGTACACAAACCAAACGTTTTGGTAATATTTTATATCGGTTCAATCACACATGTGAATTGATGATGGCCATCGAGGCTGATTGGTGGAACACCGAATATGCCGAAAATATAATGCAGGCAATGCGACTCAAGGAAGAAACATTGCCTGAATTCATAGCCAGATCACCTCAGCTGTACAGGAGAAGATGTTTAGTCGATTGGCTAGCAGTAATTGTCGAGAAATTCAACATTTGCAATTCCGCTTGTCACCTGACCGTGTATTTGTTGGATCAGTTCATGTCAAATCACGATATCCAAGAGACGAGGCTTCAGTTGGTCGCCTTGGGATGCCTCTCAATAGCGTGTAAGTGTAACTTCAGCAGAAATATTGCTCTCACTGGTATCAAGTCTTATTTACTTGTGACTTTTTCCTCCTGTGCTACAACATGAACATTTCCAGGCCAAGCAAAAGCAGCATGGTTTATAGGCTACTTTTCATACAGCTTTCATATGCAAATGCAAATTTCCTTAAAATCTGTAGATCCATGTGGCAACATAGCACTTTGACTATTAATTCTTATAATGATATAGATTGGTCAGCAGCACTAAATAGTCTGAGCATGGCAACAAATTTTGGATCTCTGACCTGTTACATGTCCACATCTGCTTCCATAGAATTACAGCCCTCTTCCTCTTCCATAAGTCCAACTCCAAAAAAAATTACTAAGAATTTGGATCAGAGCAACAGAAAATAATTTTCACAAACTTTAGGTCACTCTGTGCTGTCAGATAACCTGACCGTGGCCTTAAAATCCTTGATAATGACGACTATCAGAGTATTTCAGTCAGAAATACTGCCAGTTCTATGTCTCCTTCCTATTCTCCTTCCTCCATGATGGCTCCTTACATCTGAAAACTATAGTTGTTTCAGTTTTTATAACGTTTCAATTCCCCTGATAAAGCTGCAGTTTTTCCATAGCTTTTTTTTGCAGTATTTCACAGATTTTTGCAGTTTGTCTCAGGAAACTTGCTGAAATCCTTAGTTTAGCATGGAAATTGGCTCCAGTAGACGATTAAAGGGTTGATTACAGTATCTTTCCATCCCGCAGGTAAATTTGAAGAGCGGGATTCTCGAGTTCCCCGTTTGTCCGAGCTGAACAAACTGACGTGTAATGCGTATTCGCTGCACGAACTCATGGAGATGGAACTGCTCCTGCTGGGCTACTTCAACTGGAAGTTGTGCATCCCCACGGCGGTCCATTTCGCCGACTACTTCGGTCAGTGGGGCTCCGCCAACATCGAGTTGCTGACCGATCAGACCCTGTACAACATGGCCCACATACAAAACAACGTGACTCAGTACATCAAGTACTTCCTGGACATTTCCTTGCAAGGTAACTAATTGGTCGCCGTTTTTAAGCCATTCCACGTTCGATTTTCAATGAAATTCTGTGAATATTTCAGATTTATCCTTCTTGAAGTTCAAACCGTCCTTGGTGGCTGCCTCGTGCGTTGCATCCACCCGGGTCTGCCTTGTCCTGGTGCCCACTTGGCCCTTGGTCATCCAGAAGATCACCAAGTACTCCTTCGATGAACTACTGCCGTGCGTGGAACTCATGCTCAGGTGAGCTTGTAGGAAAAAATTAACACTAAATTTTGGTTTAGCGCAAATTGCATTGGATACCTCGAATCCGGATAGTTTCGTCTAAAATCTTTTTCTTCAGGGCT
Source organism: Proteroiulus fuscus (assembly GCA_034700285.1). Taxonomy (NCBI): domain Eukaryota; kingdom Metazoa; phylum Arthropoda; class Diplopoda; order Julida; family Blaniulidae; genus Proteroiulus; species Proteroiulus fuscus. The sequence continues at coordinate 9,167 of JAQIXP010004836.1, read as the reverse complement.
TTGGAAGCGGATCAGGTGGCGGCTCGACCCTCGATTAAACGCAAGCTGGAAGTGGAAGGCGAGGAAACGCCGAAGAAGCAGTCCAGTCCGGGCGAGCGAGTTTCGTTGAGTTTGTCTCCAATTTCGGACAGCTGCAGCCGATGAAAGGAAATCGGACTGTTTTAAATTAATTTTGGATTAAAAAAAGAAAGAAAGGAGGATACGAAAGTGATCGTATTGTCGAATCCTGTTGGCATATCTTCGTTATTTTCCTCGATTAAATTATTTTTGTATTTATTTGTTAAACTGCCATACTTTAGTAACAAGTTACTAGTTTTTATAAACTGTGATATGTAAATAATTGTTTGTGGTCCCTTCACAAACTGTGATATCGATATTGTGTTGATAAAAAGAAATACTGATAATAAATGGGCTGTGAATAACTATTCAAATTTTGACTTTGCTTCTTATTTGTAAATTATATTAACTCACTTAGTTTTAAAGGAATTTTCTCCTCACAACATTTCTGTTCCAAAATAGGGCTCAATGCATATGCCTATTCGAGCAAACCAAATCGTATTGGCACTTGCATTGTGCCTTATTTAGAACAAAACTTTATTGTGGAAAGTGCTAAAAACTTCTGAGAATTACATGAAAAGTTCCACTTCATACAAAGTGATGTTTAAATGACAGAAGAGAAAGCGTTAATATGAGAAATTCAATTATTATGTAATGCATGCTTCCTACGAATCAAAGATATTTGTTATTTTTTTATTTCTATGCATTATTGCAAAGAAGGAAGGTGAAATCAAAATTGAATGATTTCAATGGTGACTAATAGATGGCACTAAAATTTCTGAGAATTTATGATTGGGGTAATTCCTGAGATCAGGCAATATGGTGCTGCCCATTTTTTACATAAAAATTGTGATATTATTATTGTATTTCCATGTCTCGCTTCAATGCCTAACATTTAAAAATCACTTGTCATGAAGTGTGAATTCCCCCTATAAACTTATTTATATTCCAGAATTTATGGGCATTCTTACCAATCAACTGCACAGCACCCCAATTTCTACTAAAAATATCTTTTTTTAAAGCTGCATCGTTTGTCTACTTTAAAAAGTATGACTTTAGAATACTAAAAACTTTGGGAAAAAAAAACTCATTAATTTACCCTTACAAAAAGTAATGCATTACTTATTAGAAGAAATAAATCAATAGTATTTTCAAAATCTAGCTTATTTGGCCCAAAAATCGTGATTCTTTAAATCACAATTTCCGATGAATTCAGAAATTGTGCCTAAGTACTGTAAAGAAGGATTTAATAATTAAGTCCAAATTAGTAAAATATGTTTTTGGCAAAATCAAAATCATTTTCCGAACCCATCAAGTTTGGAGTTTGGTCTCAAAATCATACTTTTAAATCAAAATTTCGTCAATGTCATGATTTCTCAAATAAAAATTTCATAAAAATATAATTTCACTCTTAAGAATCGTAGTTCTGTGACTAACACGACTCCTGAAATCCCAATTTTATCAAAATTTCAATATTTGGTTTCAATAAGTACAATTTTTGGGCCAAATTAACTAGATTAAAAATAAATCTAGATTTACTTCTTCAAATATTCTAGGTTATTTTTGTTATTAAGATAGTTATACAATACCTCTAGTAAAAACTTATGCGTAGGGATTCAATTTCCCTTTAAACCAATACAAAATAAACAATCATTACATTGAAATGTATTGTGGAAAATTACTAACCAATGTTGAAGCTTCATAATAGATATTTCTCCTTGAGGGAAGTTCAAGTAGTACCCAAATGAATTCATCTTTCTAGTGCTGCTTCTCCTGGTGCCACGTGCATCGGTTGTTTTGCTGATTCGGCAAATTACATGATGACGTCAATCCCTTTAGCGCATTATTTGCGTATAAAATAAAAAAAATTAAAATAAATATATTGTAATACAGTCGCCGCAGCAGCGCTCAAAAAGTAGCGATACTACATAATTTAACGTGTATATAAATTATAATTAACAAAATTATAACCAATACCTGCTTTTTTAACAGCGTTTTAAAGGTTTTCTGTATTATTCTTAAGAGAATTGAATTTCTTCCAACCTACATGAAAAAAAGATGAAAAATTAAAGCATTTTTCTGCTTAAAACTCAAAAATAATAAGCATGAACAGGAATTTGATGCATTTATTCAGTTGTACGACCACGTACATGAATAATAATCACACATTTCATTAATAGGAGATTATAATTTGAAAAAAATTACTCAGTGATAAGTATGGAAAAAAAAAGCATCAAACTTTTCATAAAAACTTTTGTTTTTTTGACAATTGTCATAATATATAATAATAATGTATAAGAAATCCGATCAAGTGCATAGCATTACCATGCAATGAATGCATCGAAAAACAAATTAAAAATAGAAGAAAAAATATAATTGGAAATCGTTATTATTATGTACAACAATGTATTTACAAAATTGGTGGCTGTGCAATAGAATTATTGTTATTATTCTTATTATTGTAATGAGGTCTATTACCATAGTTCACAAAAATGACATTTGAAATCGGTTTGTTCCCCCAATTTTAAAAAAGAAAATATATTGTAACAGCATTAGAAAATAGCTCAGCTATTTTATCCATATTTCATAAAAATTACTTTGCAATAGGCTTTCTTGGAATCCATAAAATTTTTGTATTTTGAACCAAAAATAATAAAAAAACTATTTAAACTGATTTTTTTCCCACTTAAAGGGAATTGAAACCCCATGAAATATTTTGTCTGACGATAGTGTGCAGTAAATATATAGGCATTTTGTAAGTTTGATTTTTGCATATTAACTTGTTTATGGTGCACCCGGTATGGGAAATAACATCACATGTTCATGTATGATTATGTCCACCAGGGGCAATACACGTCTCATTTTATCATCTATTTTGAAAATATTCACGTAATTGATACAACATAAACTATTTGAAAATGTCTATTCACACTGTAAACTATTCGTCTGACAAAACAAGTACCAAAAAGTAGTTTTTAAGTCAATAAGCCCAGCAACAGAGCAAGGTGCTTCAATCTACGTGTAACCAAGAATTAGTAACAACCAGTAACAACCCAAAAATTATCCCATAAATAATACTAAAAAACAAACATGATTCGTGTACAAGAAGAGGCCTATGTATAAGAAATATCACTGAACCAGCAGTATTTGAAAATTTTGAACATTAATGAGTGTGTTTTGTGATGAATGGCATCTCTCCCAAAATATGGGAAAAGTGGCCATTTCAAACATTTAAGACGGAACACTTGCTTTTAGTAATACTACAAGAGAAATTAGCCAGTATTGTTAATAAGGGGGAATGCAATTCAGTTGAGAAACTGCTGAGAAATAAAAGTGCATCGAGAAATACAAACGTGCAATAATTACAGAGGCTATAGAAAAATGAAACTTGCCTTGGCAAAAGCAGAAAAATAAACACTTTCAAGATGAAAATAAGAAAGAGAGTATTGCTGCAAATATTATGGCATCAATGGAATGTATATACATAGAATATATATATGCACAGAAATTAAATAATGCAAATTCATAGCAAATCGCATCAATTATAGACAATATTCTCACCATTCATGATCCCACTTGCAAAATGGCGTCGCAAACGTTCGATTTGGAACACCTTTAAAAAAAATGGAACATTGTCACGTGACAATGGTGAACGGCATGATGGGAATATTGTCTACAGGGTGACTCGAAATGAATAGGACACTGTTTTAAAAAAATAAGTCAACAGCACATTTAAACGTAATTAATTAAAATAAATAAAAAATAACCAAATTGGTTAACTTGTAATAGTTGCCCTACACATTTTGGGTCAACCTCCCATTCAGGGAAGCAACTAATAAAATCCTGAGAGAATTAAACCAAATGTAATGAAAACTCCAGGAATTTCCAACATGGAATACTACGACACAAAAATGATAAAATAAATAAACATTATATTATAAAGTGTTAATTTGTAGACCAAAACGTGATGAAATAAATGCCAAATATACATTGAAGCGAATTTGGCATTTTTTCCCCCAAGTAGTATAGCCTATTACTGAAATCCTTTGGCCTTAAAAGTTAGTCCAATTGTTCCAGAATGCATTTTTGTCACTGAATGAAAACGAGATAGGGCCAAATTCTGGATCTCACTACACAAATAAAAACATAACTGCTAGGCTTAATTAATACACCCTGCATGATCTAGTTTCTCACGAGACAACGGACAAAGGGTCAAAATTGAGTTAGACAAAATTCAAAATTATTTACATATTTCTTGCATCTTACAATTAACCAATCAAATTTAAGGTAGTTTATAATATATGTTTATAATAGTATAGCTGCCACGAGTTAATGTTTAGAATGGATTTCATTAAAAAACACTTGTTTTACTTATCAAAGTAGAAAAGAAACTAAAATGGATAGTAAATATTAGTTTAACAAATAAACATTGCCAAAAATAGGAGAAAAGAAACAAGCAAATTAATGCAAATATGTTAATTCAATCAGAAAAAAACTTTCTGTATAGACCTGGGAACATTGCAACACAATCCAGAAAATTCCTGAATGTTTCAAAGAGCAATCTTCCAGTTATGACATTATTAAAACTGACAAAAATGCACTCAATGCGTTTATTTTCAGGCCATTCCATTGAATATACGCTTTCTGGAATGTGTTACGTTGATGTTGTTGCTAGGAAACAAAGCTGGAGTAAAAAAGGGAATCAAGAAGGATTATCATGCAATAGTACAAGTAAAAAAGAGGAAAATGAGGTGAAAAAGTCTTAAAAAATGTGCTAAAATAATAATATTAATAATTAAGATGAAAGTCTCACCTCATCAGATGTTTTTAAATGCAAGTTATCAGAAAAATAGTTCCAAAATGGAACAAAAATAGCCGAAGTAAACTTACCAAGAGGCAGTAATCATTGCCTACAAGTGGTAACTATTGAGTCAATGTACAATAATAACAATAGTTATTCCTCCAGCGCCATCTGTTAGTGACTCCTGTAACTGACACCCCTGACAGTTACTGTGCATAATTATTTTAGTAAATAGATAGAAACGTCACTTGCATGAATCTATGATAACAATAAATGCATTGCAATAAAGTGAAGCCAAAAGTGAAACTTTCAGCGGTTTAAGTTACAAGAGTGGCTAACAGATGGCGCTGGAGGAATAACAATTGCAGTTACTCATTCGCTCAACAGTCACTACTTGTGTTGCGTGTGAGACAACGTCTCGACGCTTAACTAAGATTCGAGTCACTACTTGTGATAAACATATTGGCCAGTGATGACATCCGTTTTTATCACCAAAAGCGCCACCAAGTGTACACTATTAAGAAATCTCAGAAAATCTACGCCATATTGAAATTAACATTGTACAAATTAGAATTTTTTTTTAAATATCTTTTTTTGGAATACATTTATTTTTTATCTAAGCATTATAGCATATAAGGCAAGTGAAGCCAAAATTGTATGATTCCATTACTAACAGATGTCGCTTAAATTTCTGAGATTTTAAGATTCAGATAATTCTTGAAATCAGGCAATACGGCGCTAAATATCCTTTTTTTTATGCATTTTCTTTTCTCTAAGCATTATAGCATAGAAAGAAAGTGAAGCTAAACTTGAATGATTCCATTACTACCAGATGGCGCTAAAATTTCTGAGAATTTAGGATTCAGGTATTCCTTAGAGCAGAAAATATGGCGCTGCCCATAATTTTACTTAAAAATTATGATTTCTCATTAATGGTAAGTATAACTCCAATATTATTATTTTATTTCTTCGTTTTGTACTAATGCCTAGCATTTAAAAAGCACTTGTCATGAAGTGAGACTTCCCCTGTTAAAAAGAAATTGCAGATGAATAACAAACAATAGTTTTGCTTATTCGGTGAAAAAAGACGTCGTTTCTTGACCACTGGTTGACCGAGTGAGGTGGTCAACGGCGAGATTTATATACTTACAATGGAAGACATGCGTTGTCTCGATGAATTATACAGATAAAATGTATACGATTAAAGTATACAAGTGTGAAGTTAAGGTCTATTTTTAATATAATATATAATATATATTTTAGCTTTTTTTTGTCTTTTATGTACACCAAAATGAATGTGCATACATCTTGTGGTGGATTCAATGCGATGATTCCCATTGCAGTCTAATCACAATCCGATTAGACCGACTCCATTCCAGTTGATCCCTTGCCAACTGCATTCAACTGCTTAAAGTAAAGGGACACTCAAGCCTTTCTTGAAAAAAAAAACAAAAATAAGACTTGAATAAGCTGCATTGCACAAATAGACCAATTTCACTGAAGTCGTTATAATTGTGATGTTACTGTCATAGCTTCATCCATACCCATATATGGTACCAGAACTGCAAGAAAATTGCTCCCACAAATGATCACAAATAGGCATGTACATGGTAAGTGAGGTCACGTGAGATTGGTCTATTGAAATAAAATAATTATATGACACAGGTCCAGGGTGCTGACCTTGGAGGAATGTTATGACATTTCTGTGATCAGAAGTTCAGAACTAGCTATGACGTATTAGTTAGTAGTTACTAGTAGGTATTAGGTACTAGTTAGTAGTTACTAGTAGACCTGTGCTAGTTAGTAGTAGGTATTAGTTACTAGTAGACCTGTACTAGTTAGTAGTGACGAACTAGTAGTGACTAGTAGGTATTAGTTGGTAGTGACCAGTAGGTACTACTTAGTAGTGACTAGTATAGCTACTAGTTAGGATCCACCCCCAACCGCCATGTTTTTGACATTGCTACTTTTTAAAAAAAAAAAAAAACATAGTGGCGCCATCTATGGGCATAATTTATTACTTTCACAAAGAGCATTTTATTTTCTTCAGAGCATTGAAATAATGTTCTGAACATTATTTCTGAAAATTCCAAAAACGTTCTGAGGAAACCCTCAACATGTAGGACTGTCTGACCACGACGTCATAATGAATGTTGACTCCTCCCCTATATCACACACTGTCCCATAATGTTTTGACTCATATCCACATCTCCCTGCTTGATACCATTTATGAACTCACCCTCGGTTACCATAACTATATTCATAACATAGGATAGGGCACCTTAACCTCGTTGATTTTCCACCTGGCGACTTGGACCGAAACCGGTTTCATGTGGAAACCACATGTCCACATGTGGAAACCACATGTGGTACCACATGTGTGTACAATTACGCACACGCAGCCTATAGTTCCCTTCCAGGCCACCAGGTGTAAATTGATGACTTTTAATTCAGCACCCTGTACCAACAAAATAAAAACATGGTAAAAAAAAATAAATAAATTAAAGATATTACATGAGTGTCCCTTTTTGGCACGTTTTCCTATACGCAGCCGTGCGGCCACCAGCTGTGAATCACTTGAAGAGGATCTTCCTGAAGGCCTTTCTGAAATCCTTGTTGAAGATGGTGTAGATGACCGGATTGAGCGCGGAATTGCAGTAGCCCAGCCAGAAGGCCAGGCCGAATCCCACCTCGTTGATGTAGCACGTCTTGCACAGTCCCCTCAAGACGTAGAGGGTGAAGAAGGGCAACCAACTGAGGATGAACGACGCCATGATCAGGCCCAGAATGAGCGTGGCCCGCCGCTCCTTTTTGCGCGCCATGCGGCGCTTTTCGCGCTCCGGATCGCGCGGCTTAACCACCCGCCCCAGGTCAATCTCGTCCGGCCTTGGCTCCGGCGGCTGCTGCTTGGCCTTCTTGGGCGGGTTGCACAGGTTTTGCAGCCGGCGGAATCCGGTGACCTTGCCCTCCGGCGCAGGCTGGTCACTGTCGGACGAATGGTCCAGTTCGCTGAGGCACTCCATCTCGTCGGACATCAGGATCTGGGCTTGGGCTTGGGCCAGGGCGTGAGCCTGGTTGACCAGGCGGTTGGGGGAAGGGGTGGTCTTGGGCGGCACCGTCCTAGAATTGCCGTTCGACTTGATGCTGCCCACGCCGAAGAAGAGGCCGTGGCCTAGGCCATGAGCCTGACCTGAACAGCCCCTCTGCAGTTGGTGAGGGGGACCGGGGGTCCCCGACGTGGGGGTGTGGGGAACAATTCTGGAGCGCTGCTTCTCCTCGCTCAGCAGCGGCTCCAGCACTTCAGAGTTGTTATTCGGGGACTCTTTTGCCTCCCCGTTTGTCCGTTCCGAGGTGTGCACGGGTTTCGTCGCGAGCACCGGGCTCGTGGCGATCATGGAGATGGGGCCGGGCGGCGTCAGGAATCGGTTGCCCGTGCCCAGGCCACCACCGTCGGGCGGATCCCTGGGCGTCCCTGGCGTGTTGGGCGTGGTGTTCTTTGTCTTGTCCGGCGGACTGGCGTTGCTGAAGCTGGTCGTGGTGGTGGACTTGTCCTTCGTGGGGTCGAGCGTCGGCCGGTGCTTCTTGACGGTGCGGCGAGCCCGCGACCGGGCGGCAAAGTATATCCGGACGTAAACGAAAACCATTATTATACTAGGGATGTAAAAGGAACCGGAAGCAGAGTAGACTACGTAACCTGGATCAACGCTCACCTGAAAAAAAAAACCAGAACAGTCACGAATTAGTAACGAATATAAACTATCGATGACGTCATGTATTGTTGCTTATTTTAAAATATTTTGGGTCAATTGTATAATTGTGGATATTACTGGCGCCATCTAGTGGCTACGTTTGTTTAATCTAAATCATTGAGCGTATTTATGTTTTGGCTTCACTTTTCCTCTATAGGGAATAGGCCTACTTCTGTGTGCTGCATAAGACCACAAAGACGGCACGGTAGTACTCAACCTAATTCGTTGGTGACGCCACTGATATCAGCGATAATGGCTGCTTTTTATGAAACTCATTTTCTAGTGTGAAGTATTGCAGTATGGGTTTTTCTAAAATACAAGGGCGGGGACATTTTGCAATTGTTTTATACCATACTAGCTGGTCGACCAGCGACTTCGTCCGCATGAAATTTGGGGAAAACCTATATTGAAGTCAGTTGTGTATGCAGGAGCAACTTGCTTTGTTGGATAATACCTAAACCCTTAATATCCCGTAGATCTCTATAGGTGTGGAATTGGATAAAAATTCCTATTATACCTTTTCCTATATCATGAAAGGATTATACTGTCAAAATTTCATG
>JAQIXP010004835.1:0-11071 GCA_034700285.1 Proteroiulus fuscus | reverse complement strand
CTGAAGGCTAAGGAAAATGGCGCCTACTGTGCATTTTGGAAACGTCGTGATTTCTTCCAAATGAAAACTTTGCTGCACTTATTATTGGCACAGCCTTTCATATCTAGTAAGTGTGTACTGTTTGAAAATAACTTGTTTCAAAGTGAGACTGTCCCTTTAATTTTTTTTCATAACTTACTCCGAATAGTCGATTTTTTCATAAGTATGCTGATCTGTATAAAGCCCAAATTTCTAAAATAAATATAAAGAATTCAGTTAATATGTGATAGTAATAAAATTAGTTTATTAGGCTATTTTAACTATAGGCCTAAGTTAATTTTGACTAATACATGGATAATAATGTATTTATCAAAGTGTTTAATTTATTTGACAATCATTAGCAGTCCAAATTAAAGCTGTCTAGTATTCTTACTGCTCTATATGTGCCATGATTACAGGGTACATAAATGAATGTTATCCATTTTAAATAGTGGAGATAAACTAAATTATTGTGTTCACCCATTTTAATCAAAATGTATTACCTTTATTTAGGCTTATGAAAATTCATTTTTCTTTTCTTCTTCAAACGATTATTCCAATTAGCACAACTGAGGTAATAATGACAAAAGGAACTGGTATATATGTATGCCAATCGCCAATATTGTGGCTATAATTGCAACTAAATTGCTAAAAGGAAATGTCAATTTAAAAATGATGCAATAGCTATCTGAAAGAGAAGTAAAAATGTATTGAACCACCTAATTAGCATGATGGGAATTATTGTATGCATAATTTCAGTTAACTAGTTAGCTTAGCATTTTTTGTATTTACCACAATTCAGCTGAATAGTTTTAGTACATGTTGGCTGCTGAAGAGAAGCATGCATGATTAAGATGATCCACATGTCTTATAGATGGATGATCTAATGCATAACCTCAGAGATACATATATTAAGACAAAATTGTAAGTTAGATGAGTTGAAATGTTGAGCATAAGACTTCGATAAGTTCCAATTAAGAATGGTTGTGCAATTATATTCTACATGCTTAAACTGCTCATTAGTCCCATTTAAAGTTCTCCCCTCGATTTTCCAGTACAATCTAGATAGGGGATGGATTTTCATACGTGGAAATATACATGTGAACTTGTTAAGGGAGGACTCAGATGTTTGTTTTACAGATTCATTTTGAAATGTATTTTTATTGAATTTTATAAGAGGGTCTGCTAGTTTTCTAAAATAAAATAAATCAAATGATTAATGGCAATTCTGAATAGTTAATAATTTCCAGTATTTGGAATTTAGTCTAATTTAGTGATGGGTTATTACTGTGGCACGTATTGATTGAAAATATCCATTCCATTCCATTCGAAATATGTCGTATCCCATTAATTACTGTACCTTAGACAACAATATAATCAGTTCGTTTCTTTTTTTAAACATAAATATTGGGCAACAGACATACTGGACATCTTCTGGAAATGACAATTTCGTTAAAATGTTGAAGTATTTGGTGAAAATGCTTATATACATATACATTGTCAATAATGTAATGTTGAAATGTTTAGAAATATTTTGTGAGGTGCATGAGAAGCCAATCATGCACGTTTTTATCAAGCTTTATATTGGAGAGATTGGGCTCAAGTAAATAATTTAGTTCAAATCAGTTACCATCTGTGAAATCACTTTGATCTGTAACTTTAGGAATTATTATTGGACAATGTCTAGGTTTTTCATTGTCTCTAAAAGATATAATTTCTACTCAATCCACACTCCACTTTATCTTTAAAGGGAAAGTCCCACTTTGAAAGAAATGGGTTGTAGGAGAAAGAGCATGAAAAATTATAATATCCATGAAATTGCATTGGAATAAAGTAATAAATGAATAAAATTACCTGAATACCTCAGTCCTGGAGTTGGTTAAAATGCAGATCATCAAATAGGCACCATATTTTTTTGAGATGGTGTAGCACCTTCTACTGAATAACAGGCATAAGCTCTCATGGAATGTCTGGCGGCCCATAGACATACACATACACGTTCTAGAGGGAACTTCACTTTTCACTTTCCACTTTCCACTTTCCAATTGTGTAGTTTAATTTTCTTCTGGGAATACCTTTTTCTTCTTTAGTACATTGATACAATTGATTGTTTGCTAATTAGCTCACTATTTATGTTTATTAATTTTTTGAAAGACCTGCACATTTAATATGCTAATTAAAAAATGTTCCACACAACTACTCCATGGAGTCTGTTAATAGAACGGCAGACAATAACAGAAATCAACTACATATCTCAAAATAGGCTCAAAAAGGCTCACTTTTCCCCCTGAAGCATTGTAATTAATGCACAGCCCCAATGGCAAAACTATAGTGATACCGAGCGAAAGAACGGCGTGAATATCCCATTACTGGCAATTACAAGTCAATGGAAATTTACGCCGTTCTTTTGCTCGGTATCACTATAGCTTACATGCGCTGAAACTACATATTGAAAACTAATGTAACAAACGCCTTACTCAAAACAGGTTTTGGGTTCTATAAAATTTGAGGTGTATTATAGTTAATTAAATTATATTTGCATTTTGGGCAAGTTGTTTGTTAAATTTGTTTTTAATGTGTATAGTTTCACTTTACACATAATGTGTAAATGAGGTATTTTGCAAGTGCACTGTATTGCATAACTTTCTGTAGTCAAACCAACCATAACATGTTCAATGTTTTACCTTAGTGGTTATGCAAAGAAAATTATGAACCGCCTAAATCTGAAGAGTAAATTAAATGCACAGGAGCTTTAAGATTTACTTCATTGCAGTTAGCACATTTTAATTAGGGCCTAGTTTCTTTTGAGCCATTGCATTCTTGTGTCATTTTCTGTCACCATTTTTAATTTCCTGGATTTTAGGCCTAATTATATAAATAGGTTTCCAAACTTGGTATTAGTGGGTGATTTCTGTTATTTCGCCTCTTACCCTATTCCTATTTGTCTGCTTAGTTTCTTTTGATATGCCACAATAGGCGTATTTTGGCGTGCTTCCCAATCATGCATTTTTGTGGTCAGGTTCGCAAGTATAGGTCTTAGCTGCAGCATAGGTTGCGAATGCATTGGTATATATATGTTAGTTTCCTGTACGAAGCATTCCTGGGGCCACTTTTTCCTCTATACACTTATGACTTACGTATAATTCGAGAGAAAACAGTGGCCCCATAACAGCTCTAGAATTTCTATGATCTCATTTGGTACTCTACCTAATTAGGTAGATCACTAGTGGGTAACGTACGTGGGTAACCCTTTTGGTTACCCGGCATCATTACAGGTATCCAAACTGCAAAAACAGCAGATGCCACGAAGGAAACGCTTCAGCTAGGTTCAGACTCTGTTACCAAATGGTAACAAGGTCATATCGCCAAAATATGCCTATAATATTTCCTGAAAACAGGAAGTTGCACATTGAAGAAACTTTTCGAAGGTAAACATACAATAATTTTTAAGCATTATTGTATATATTGGTATTGTCCACTGTATAGAAGGATGAAGCTGGTGATGAATAATGAATGATCGGCAAACTTTAGTAGGCCTACTGAAGATGAATCTACAGAGAATAATAAAATAAGTGAATTATTTTTCATAGAATTCTCATAAGACTTTACAAATACAATGGTTTAATATTTTGTGGCAATGCTGAGGGTAAACGTATTGTGTATGGTTAATTTTGCACTTGTTATTTGTACTCCATGGCATGCATGCATCTGCAAACAATTTAGATATTTTCAAATGCCAAGGACACATATCTATCATCACCCCAATTGATAATAAATTTCAAGTCAAGTGTCTTTTAACGTAACCATGGGGATTATTATTGATTACTAGATATAGTAGGCCTATATTAATATTGTATGTTAAATTAATTAATTTGCGCCCAATGCATATTAAAATATACATCTCAGTAAATCATCAATACTTCATCTTTCTTTGTTAGTTGGGCATCGAAAGGGTGCCCAATATTTGATTCATTAGGATAAGTATGGTATATATAATAAATAAATGGTACATTGTACTTCTTTTGTTATAAGCATTTGAGTATTCCCTCAATGGACAGAATGGAGATTGGTATTCGTTGTGTACTATTGTTGATATGTGGGGTGTTGGGTAGACTGTAGAGGATACTATACTCGGACTCACCCTCAAAGACGACTAGATTTTCAAAATTCATGTGGAGGGAGTAATTTCTCATTGGCCATCAGAACATGACGTCAAGAAGGCTGTTATGCCTTCAACCAATGATCATCAATGTGCAGCTCCTAGTATAGCAAACATTTGAAGGTGTGCATCGTGTGTGCACATCCGCATACACACAAAATAGTTCTCTTATAGGTTATAACTGCATAATAGTAGAAATTCACTTTTGGTGAATAGGCTCTGACGTCATTCTGGAAGTCAGGATGTTTGCTATACTAGGAGCTGCACATTCATGATCATTGGTTGAAGGTATAACGGCCTTCTTGACGTCATGTTCTCATGGCCAATGAAAAATTACTCCCTTCACATGAATTTTGAAATTCTAGTCGTCTTTGAGGGTGAGTCCGAGTATAGTGGATTAGTTTTGGCCCAAGACTGCCTGTATGTCCTCGGAAGTTTTACAATTACAGGTCCTCATTACTGATTAGAGTAGCCCTTATACTGGCAAACTTGGAATTGGAGATCCTTCTGCATTTTGATTATGACATGCATATTTGGTGAATAAAATGTCTGTACACTCCATTCTTTAGCCTGAGGGTTTTCTGACTATTTAGGGTTTGAGGTAAATGGATGGAAATGTCTGACACATTATTTTTTGTTATTAGTTTTGACTTATTTGAACTTTGATGCCAACATTGTTACTAGCTTTTTGAATCTGCCTGTTGCTTTTCGTATTTCTAATGATTTTAGGGTAAAATAAATTTATTTGGCTATTTGGGATTTCTGAAAAGCTTTTGTATAGTGCATATTAAAATACATGGCCAGCATTAAAATAAATTGCATTAAGAAATATAAATACTTTTTGGGCTTTAGTGAAGGGCAGTTTTTTTTTTACAGGATCTATGTATACATAATTGGGATAAAGAAATATATAAAATAATTTATGCAAGAAATATTGAATAAGTTAATATTTAGCAATTTATTTGCTGGTTAGTTTTGTTTTATTACATTGATGACATCACACCTGTGATTTTCTGCTATGACGTTGTGGCTTATGAATATCAGATGTTAAGTTCAGACGATGTGAAGGATTTTCCTCACACATTTGCCCTGGCTTGTACCATTATATAAACATCAATATCAATCATTATTGGCTCAGACAATTGTACCTTTCGCCCCCGTACTCAAAACGGAAGTTACCTATGGTGACAGGATTCCCCTTCCCCCCTTCCCGTGACGGTTTGATCTGAGGGATCTACCTACTTCTGGTCAAACTCCATGGCATGTTTTTTGTTAACTGCTATCTGGTTTTCAATTCCCCCCCCTCCGGTCTGGCCAATTGGGCCAGATCGATCCTCGACTGGGCCGGAGGGTATCAGTCCACCCCTGGTTGGAGGTTAACTTGAAACCGAAATAGAATGTATTTTTTTCAAAATCCCAAGTCTGTTAAAAAAACTAACGAAATCAGCTGACAGATAATGGAGATTATAGATGATATAGATTCATGCAAGGAAATAAACATTTCTGTTAGGATAGTTGTTGGTATAGGTCTATACCTGTGACTGTTGACAGTTCAGGCGTCTTATCTTCCGATGTCGAAACTACTGCATGCAAATAACAATGATTATTAAATATTTTCATCAAATTAAACCAATAACAGTTGCTTGAATTAGTTAAAAATATTTAGCATTGTTAATTTTTTTTTGGAATGTAAGTTGGCATGTGGAAACATGTGACAAATGCAAAAGCATTTTTAAAAAAAAAGTATTTTATGCACAGAACCTATACGTGTTTGTAAATTTTAATATTTATTTGTTTTATTGACCTATACCTTTGTCTTGTATCCATTGATTCCTCTGATCTGGTGTTGACACATCTTGGGCTATACCAGTATCTGCACACAAGTAAAGTGAATAGGCCTACAATTTATTCCAAATTAAACCCAACAGCAAGAAAAGGCTTGAAATGAACCTGAATATAGAAATATCTTATACAATGGAAATATAAGCGTATACTGCCATGGACATGTGTTATTAAAATAATTTATAATTAATCATTGTCTAATCATTCTCAGTTAGTTTATGTCTAAATTTTGATATCAATAATTCCATTTTTGATGTTGATTATCTACTAAAAATGAACATTATTATAGCCCCACTAATTCTATCCTTGATATCGAGAATTTCATTTTCAATATCGCTAATTTAATTTTTATTTACAATGCCTCATAAATGCCTTGTAAATTTTATTAGATTTCTGAAAAAGATTTGGCAATATCACTAATATAATAAGGAGTTTCAAAAATATAATTAGCGATTTTAACAATGGATTTAAGATATGTAGTGACAAAAGAGCCATAGGCCTATACTTAAACTATTTAAGGCACCGTTTAACTTGTTAGAATCCTTATATGATTATAAAAATTAAAGCGGCAAGAAGGGGCCTATACACTCTTCTATGGTTTGTATCTTACCTTTAATGCATAAGTCCTGGGCAACTTCTGAGGTACTCCTCTCATTTTCCGAGCTGACACATTTATAACAAGCATAAAGTTTTGCTTTAACTTTCATTGATATTGAACAATTGGTTGTATTTCTGCCGCCATTATTGTAATAACTCATTTTGTTGCTGTTGAAATATGGTATTTCATTGCGTAGCCAAATGCAATCGACTGTTTTATTGAAATTGCAAATTAAAGAAGCATTTCCATATAACGGAACTGAACAGTTTCCTGAACAGTACACATACTCTCCACAAACGCATTCTGAAAGAAGCAGCAATATGATGGTAATATCGCGTGCATGTTTAAAATGAATGCTGGAAGCCATACTTATATCGGTCGGCCGAGAGGCTCTCCCGATTTGTTTCATCCCTTTATAGGAACATTTATTTGCCCTACTGTTTGTAATATGCAGAATGCCTGTCTCTGGTTGGCTTAGAAGGCTGAAGAGCAGACCAAAAACCACTAACCTAACTATAATCTAAGGGGCTGTACTTTTAGTATGTAACGCAAAAAATCGAGTTTTGTACCCCCCTCCCCCCCTCTGTAACACAACTGTCACAAAAACTCTACTCCCCCTCCCCCCATGTAACACTTTTTTTTCCGGCATATATAAATTTTGATTTTTTTCTTTCAATATTAAAATGAACTACAACATATTTAGTTTTATTTTTTGCTGGACTCGTGGTGGTCACTTTGGGGGTCCTTCATCATTGAATAAATATTGACGTCATACATTTGGACTTGTATTGAATGACAAATTACACCACACACACATACTCAATGAGAAAGTAGTCCCCAATTTAAAACACTGCAGTATTAGAGGTTTTTAAATTTGTATTAATTTAAATATTAATGAAACAAGTGTTACTGTAACAGAATGGCTAGACCCCCCCACCCCATGTAACATTTTGTAACGGTGTCAACGTACCCCCTCCCCCCCTTCCAGGCGTTACGTACTAAAAGTACAGCCCCTAATCAGGTAGCCTTGAATAGCTTTTTGGATAATCTTTTTTGCTGTCCTTTGGTAATTTTTGGTAGTATCCCGTTTTGGGCTATGAGCCGTTCTGGCTCTTTATGCCCTACTTGGGACTGAAGTAGGAGGGTATGTGCGGTCGTGGCCGACTTTGTGGTAGGCTACTGCCTCAGCATTAGCCTGGAAAGGCCATGGAAACCATGACAGTCCATCAGCCGCTTGAGCCTTAGTGTTGAATTGTTCTACAGTCGCCTGATTTCTCTGAAACCTAACCAAACAACCTATAGAGTAGACTAACCCTTTCAACTTGATTTCTTCTCATGAACTAAGAAATTGCAAAAACTACAACTTACTCCCTGTCGTCTTGGTTGAGCAGAGAATGTGGGGGAAATGGAAATCAGGCTAGGCCATATGGTTAGGTAAGATACGGATAAATTAAAAGTGGAAATGTGTTTGCAAATCTTCTAAACTTTTTAATTAATCACGTTTTTAATGATAAATTTTGAGCTTTGTTTTACTGCACTCGAGCAACTGGTGATTGCCTATATTAAGGGGCAGGAAAGATGACCAGTTCATGTGCTTGTTTGGTCATATTTAGAAAATAACCATAATTTTATCCAGTGAAAATATATCATGTATCCGTAAGTGTTGATATCGAAACATTTTTTTTATTTCATTTGATATCTCTAACAACGGCTGTGTTTGACGAAAACCTAATATTGACATTTCATCTTGTTTGCTGTTATCTAAAAGTTAGTTACCACCTTTATGTGTTTAATATTAAAAGTAAATGTCATGCAGCTGTCGTCATCATAGGTGTGTGCAGGGTGTATGATAAGGGGGGGCAAATATGTACCCAGACAGGCAGGGCATCCAGTTTGTGAGTGCTTTTACCCCTTGGGGGTCTGGGGGGAAATTTTTTTTTCATTGTTTTCATATGTTTTAGGAAAATTTTTCTCACATTTCCCACATTTGGGAGTGCCCCCCCCCCTTTCTCCCCCCTGCGCACGCCTATAGTCGTCAAAAATCATAAAAACAGACATTGTTGAGTCATATGCCATATGGAATTAAATAAGTAAATAAAAAATTTTACTTATAACAAAAAATTTCAATCACAAATAAAAGCAATAATTAAATTTTAAATTTCTGTGTAGAAAAGTGTAATTCATGAAAGGAGTGATTATTGGCCGTGCACGTTATTCATGGTAGATCGGTGCCACACTTAGGCATTTACTAACATTTTTGCATAATCGTTTGCACAAAAGCTTTTCTGGATACCTTTAAGTAAATTCTACATAACTATGTACAGGAAATATTCAGCAAATTCTTTAAAACTCTGTAAGAATTATTAATGTCATTATAGTTAATTATTTGGAACTTATTTTTAAAAGTCTAATACCAATGTTTTCATAAACCACAACTATTTCAAGCATTTGCTGAGTAAATAATTTTCTTTTATGACAATAGGTTATACAGTATTATGTAGGCATTAAAGTTTGAAACTTAAAAGTTTTTAAACATTTGAGTTTAAACATGTAGTTCCCATCATCGATGTGGACAACAACGGATCTGGAAGAGGGGTGGAAAGGCTTAAGCAAATCAACTTTCTAGCCCACATTAGTCCTGTGATAAACTGTTAGATTTGCACTCATAAGTAAGATGACGTGCAAGGAGGGGGGCTGCAATTTGAGCACATTGTTAGATTCTTGCACACATCTATAAAATGTGTTCATTGTGCAGAAATGTGACAATTAAATTAACATTAAATGGTATCTATTTTGTAAAGGTTTTTGCAGATCATTAATTGTGTGCAAGAATTTCTGCTGAAACTTTTTTTTTCATCACACGCGCTATTTACATATCACAATACAAATATACTCATCGACACCCTAACGAAAAACCCACTCACCGTGTTTTGTTACTTCCACACAAAGTAGTTCTGCACAAAAGTCGTGCTCACTAACTAGTGCATCACTAAAAATAATGGCAAAGATAGTACAAATGAAAAGTAAGGAACCACTGATTGTTGTATTCACATATCACTCCTTAAGCCTACTAAAACAATTCCAATTATGTATTCATGCACGTTCCACTCACGGTGAGTGGGTTTTTCATTAGGGTGTCGATGAGTATAGATAGACTGCTCATAGAGATAAATTGAAATTGCTTTTGTCTTTTTTTACATTTTGTATTATTGCAAGTCCAACATGAGAGTCCAAAAGGATCCTTGGCCCTGCATCGCTTGTAGAGTGTAAATGAAATATATTCAAATTCAAATGTGAAAGGGACGTGTGATTTACGAGTATTTTTTGTTCTTGAAAGGCAAATTTTTCAAATGAATTACAACTAAAACTTGTCAGAATCAGTTTTAACATATATAAGTATACATTGCAAAATTGTTATGAGTGATTGCATTTACACAGGGGTTGTCATTGGATTTATTTGGTGTTTATTGGTGAAGTTATTAATCAGTTGTAAGGAATTTACTGGTTTGGGGACCAAATATCCCTCTGAATCCATTTGGTCACTCTTGGACGTCGTTGTGGGCATTGAGTATAAGTGGATATCACTGGCCGATGGTTGTTCAGTCTGTGAAAATGATGAAAGCAAATTAAAGTTCTGTGTTAATTCATATTTGCATATATAAGTACCTAGACTTCATTGTGTTTACCTGCTGTCTAGATTTAAATATCAAGTTATTTTGCCTTAATTGTGCCGTGTTTTGATATGTATGACTTCGTGTAAGAAGAATCCTGCAATAATTATTAATTATTTATAAATACATGATTATTATAAAGTGTTCTAAAGGTTGACTTTTTGAATAACTTACTGCATATGATCAATTTCTGCATAAATATGCTGATCTGCATTATCACCACAATTTTCTAAAAATAATAAATTTTAAATAATTCAATTAATATATATGGTATTAATCAATTAATTTGTCAATTATCTTAATGTTAAGATAATTTTGAATATGCAATATTCCATGATGATTACTGCCTTGTATCCATACTGTTCTAAAGGCATGTACCAGGATTATAAGCTATATCATGGAATTAAATTTTATCTATAGAAATGATTTTGAAGCTAGACTAAACTTTTTTAGTAAATGCATTACCTTTAGGTTTATAAAATTTCTTGATTCTTTTCGTTTTCATATAAATGAATATGCCAATTAGCAAGATCAAGATGAAAATGACAATACTAACTGGTATGCTAATTGCAAGTATTGTGTCTATGTAATTACAAATAAATAAACGAAATTGTTAATGTTTAGAAAAAAATGCAACTAGCTTACTCTTTAATTTATTGTCACTTACCTTGATTTGACTCATCCCATATTAGGGTTGCATAAATACTATGCGTGACATTTAGTAACTGAGGAATAACAACACATTCCAACTTTGTTTCGTTGATAAATTCCTTCCAATTAATG
>JAQIXP010004834.1:0-11073 GCA_034700285.1 Proteroiulus fuscus | reverse complement strand
TTCAATAGGAAAACTCATGGATGTGCAAATTGGCGACTTCACACTTAATTTATTTCTCTTTCCTGCAAAATAAGTTTGAGTCAAAAGGGCAAATTTGCATTTTTAAGCTTTTTCTTTCACAAATTACTTAATTAATTTAGTAGGCTAATTGAAATATTTAACAAAAAATTAACACATTCCCTATAAAATATATATATATTGTTCTATCTGTTCACCAAATTTCAGCCTTTTAACAATGTTTATTTCTAAGTTAGGCCTATACCATTTCTCCACGAAAACGCTATTATCTCAAAACCCACTTTTTGCAAATTGGCGACTTCTGAATTAAACCATCGATATGCGACTATTTTTCTAATGGCATGCATTTCCATAAAGTGAGAACTTCCCTGTAATTTAGCTATAACCACAAGAAGGCACTACCAGTCATATAATCTATAGCAGATACCAAATGTGTATCATTTTCCAAAGTGACACGTGATTCTAGTGCAGTAAAACAGTACACAGCAATCACCGTATCAGAATGATTTCCCCGAAACGGTATATCCATGGATTTTATCGTTAACTCTACTAAACTCAGTAATTCTGATTGCCATTTCTACAGGCATGCGATGCAACGCATAGGCCTATACTACGGCCATAAGTTGGGACTTTTCTTGATTAGAGTAAACTTAAGGTTGTTTTTATGTCGCCAGGCATTAGTGCGTTTGTGTTTCGTTGACTTTCCTCCCAGTGCAAACACAGTGTAAGGCCTCAATTTACAGATGTAAAAGATTCATCCGAAATGAGTTTTGCTGCTAGAGAATCGAGCTTTGATTGAAGAAGATGAAATCTTAAGTCCTCTTTATTTGCTTGACACACTTCCTCTTATTTCTCTCTTCATTACGGCTCCAATAGCAATTTATAAGAAGCAATCCCATGTACATCCAAGTTTATTCAGTGGACAGATCCAGCTTATTTGATGCAATTATCCCATTTGATAGATTGAGAGAAAGAGAGCGAGGATCCAATAGGAGTTGGGAGTTTTGCACCGGCCATAAAAGAAACCGCATCAGAGTATATAATATACTGCATGGGTTTTCAATCCAAAATGTCTCCTTTTACTTCTGAAGTCTTCTAATTGCCTCGTTGTTTATCTCTTTGGCCCCGTGAGGCTCCATTAATGGTTGTGCCAATCATATTTTGCTCACTGCCAACTACTATCTGTTACTAGCATCACATTAATGGGGCCCCCAACTAACTGTTTAGACAATTGCGTCACTCATTTACCGATTACAACCCCATGGATATTCTGCCGAATTTTATCAACGGTTTTGTGTGCTATCAAATAATTAAGCCTTGATCGCAGAGAGTTATCAGCTCTCGCTAATAAGGTGGAAGTTAGGGCCCCCCTAATGCATTACTCTTGATTATAATTATACTGTTATAGTGCTAGAATGCTGCGTGCAAAAGGTCACAAATGTATACAGTCAAACTGAACTATATATGGATGCTATGGATTAACGGCAACAGAAACAATGTCGATTAATTGCAAGGAGAAATATAATATAGCTGCAGGAATAATTTGAAAATATATGTTTAAAAACTTCAATGCAAACGCAAATGTTTGCTGTCTTATGTAGAAAATAATAAAAAAAATTCAAAAAATATAGGAAAAATTGTAAGACTTTTTCTTGAAATATTGGAAGGAATCAAGAAAGTTACCAAGATTTTGAAACTTTATAAGAAGAATTTCCAAAAATTTGTCAAGATATACTGTACTGATGCTTTAAAAGAAGTATTTTCCAAAATATATATGAACTTTTATCCCAAAATATTGGAACATTAGTATATATCTATATATAAAACATCTGCCAAGATATTTACTTTATAAAAATTATTTTTTTTTTTTGAATATATAGAAACATAATGGGAAGTTTTTTCCAAGGTTGCAACTTTACAACTTATCTTTACCAAGATTCTGACACATTATATAAGAAGTATTTCGAAAAATATAAGAACTTTTCTCCCAAAATATAGCAACTTTTCTTCCAAAACATAGCAACTTTTCTTCCAAAAATATAGCAACTTTTCTCCCAAAATATAGGAACTTTTCTCCCAAAATATTGGAAAATTAATACCTAATCTATAAAAAAATTGCAAGAATATTGATACTTTATAAGTATTTTCCAAAATATAGAAACATTACAACTTATCTATGTAACAATCACCAAGATTCTGAAACATTAAAAGAAGTATTTTCAAAAATATAGTAATTTTTCGCTCAAAATATTGGAACATTATAATAGTAGGCCTACTACCTAAAACATTAATTTGTCAAGATATATTTTAATATACTTTACACAAAGTATTTTCCAAAATATATAGAAACATAATGGGAAGTGTTTTCAAAAATATTGCAGCATTACAACTTATTTATGTAGCATTTTCCAAGATTCTGAAACTTAAGAAGTACAGTGTATTTCCCAAAATATATGTATACTTTATTTCCAGCTATAGGAACATAGCAAGTTTTTTTCCCCAAAATATGAGAACATTGGTTTTTTTTAATACAGAAATATTATAGTAAATTTTCTCAAAATATAAAAGGAAGCTTAATTTTACAAAAAAATATAAGAATACAATATCAAGCTTTTCCAAACAAACACTCACTGGTATAAGGGAATAGCAAATATTGTTGAAGATATTTTTTTCAAAATTGTATGATTTTAACGAAAAAGTTTGTGCATTATATAAGGCCTACCCTATTCAATTCAACTCAGTACCCTGAGATTAGCATATCATGATGCCATTAGGTAAGGGGGTTATCCCACATTCAGGAGGATATATATACTCCAACGTCATAGAGTTGACTTAAACATCCTTGTTAAATTGAATTCTTAGGAATTAATTCCTATTGAATGAATTTCACAATATCCCAAAGAAAATTTATGGGAAAATTACCAATGCAGCGCATCCTGGTGGTAAATTAATGTATCGTATAGAGTGAGTTTAACATTCCAAAAAAAGGTAAATTTTGCAAAATGTAGAGCAAATTAATGGGAAATACAGGACATGCATTAGTTGACCTTCATTAGTTGCAAAATTGTGCAAGATATTTTGAAATGCAGAAGAAAAATCATGAAATATTAGTCACGAAATTCTAAAAAAACAACAATGAATTAAGGTCATCTCATCCTCACACCATGACAGGTGGTTAAGCATTTGTGAAAAATCGAGCCTGAAGAGACATGGGGGTTCCAAGAGCTTGGGGGAAATTGCAATCTGATGTGGCCATTAGACGTAATTCTCTTCATACATTTCAATCAATGTTAAACCAGGAAAAAATCCATATGTACTCATTATATGCGTGAAAGACATATGGTCCTGTACCTCCTAATGGAGTAGATAGATATACTTCATAGATCAGAGTAAAAAGAATGAAGAAAATTGTCTCCAAAAGCCCATGAATAGCTCGTACATTAGATTAAAAATACAGTAATTTTAGTAAATGTGAAATTAAAGGCTCTAAAAGCTTATATAATAAAACTGCATCATTAAAAAAATAATGTGTTTAATGAAACAAAACGTTGGGATAGCATATATAGCTGGGAACTAAATTGAAATTTGCTAATTTATGTATTTTAGAAAAGAAATTAAGATAAAAAGAAAGGAAGTTAAAGTAATTTTCTATTTCACAAAAGCTTTTTGAAAGTTTACTCAATCGTCTTGCTTACATACTGATCATATTACTTTGATTACAGAGAAAGTCCCACCTAAATTGTTTAGCAAGTAATATTTCAGTTGTTCAAACTTACCAGATATAAATGGCCGTGACAACAGGGCAGTAGCAAGGTCGAGTAATCTGGGGGGGGGGGGGGCAAAGTGGATTTTGCTGCCCATCTGGGGGCCATGGCCGTAACCAGAAATCTATTTCTTTTGGGGGGAAAGGGTCGACCCAAAACATTTTTTTCAAACTTTGGCCTACAGGCGAAAATATAAAGGCTTTTGTACATAACTGCAAAAATTTACAGAAAATAACGCGGCAGGCTACTTTTTTTACTCAAAAGACACTCCAAAATGGGTTAAAATAATCACAAATTTTGCCATTTTATCTAGTATTAGTCCAAAAAATTTTGGGGGAAGGAGGGGCGACTGGCATTTAGTTTCCCCCCTCTAATCGAGTCTGGGAGAGCAGCCAAAACCCCCCTCCTTTCCATCAGCTACAGCCCTGTGTGTCCATAATAATTGCATAATAATTGAAACAGTTCTCATATATTGATAAAATCAAATAAATGTTAGGAGCCATTTTTCCATTGATTTCACCAGACACTGAAAGTTGGTGGCGCCCTCTAGGACTTGCATGCCTACGTGTTTCATGAGAGTCAATGCCTTTTATCCAGTAGAGGGCGTTACATACTGTCAGTAAAATGGCGCCATGTTAAACAGCGGCACATTTTATTTTTTAAAAAATACTTCCGTGCTTTTGCCACTCAAAAAATTAGTATTAGGTGAAAATAGATGGTAATATCTATCCAATAATACCGTTTTTATTTACATTTGTTAGGAGTCGAAATACTATATATTTGTACAGTAAATCACCGTGCGCCTACTTGAACTTTGCATTTCCAACCAAATCCAATTATTCAGGATAATTTATAATGATTGGTAGGCTCAAATCAAATTGCAATTTCCATGCCTTTCTTTTTTTTCTCTTCTTCAACACCACCTTCTTTCAAAGTGGAACTTTCCCTTTAATAAAATAATTCAATCAGAGTACGTCCCTGATAATGTCATAGCCTGTCACTTTTTTATATTTTTGCATTTTTAAATGGGACTTGAAATAAATAAAACAAAATCTCAATGCTGTCAGAAATATATAAGGTATTACCAGCAGGAACATGCACAGAAGGCATACTATAAGGTATACTATACTATTTTTTTATATAGGGGCAAATTGGCAGTATTTGTGTTTGGTCACACTGATTGCTATTACCATTGGTTTACATAGTTTAGCCAAATTGTCTATATAGTTTAACAACCTCAAATAGGAAATATATACAAATGTACACAAGACTGATTTTTTACCAATTTAACTTTTGTTTTAGATAATATTGTAACTAATTTAACAATTTAATTGTGCAACATCTCTATTATTTCCCCACTTTCCCTAACCAAATTCCACTTCCCAGCCTTTATATATATATATTCCATTAAGATGTTTCCTGATTTTCCAGATATGCAATATGGTCAATGGAATCTATAGTCATAAAACCCCTTTTGGTCTATATTCTTGGGGCATATTATTGGAAAATAATTTATGAATGTGCCCATTTGATTGACCATTCAGCCCAAATGTCATATTGATCTTTCTGCATAGTGCTTTTGTTAGCTGCAGAAGTGTTTTTTCAAAGCATGCCCAGGGTTTGCAGAGCGAATATTTGTCAGGGACCCAATATTCCAGAAACATGGGTTAGTCACCAGTCAATTGTTTAGCAAGTGCTGAATTTCAGAACATAAAGGCTGTTATTCTTGAGCTCAAACAATAATGCCATTTCAGAATGAATGCCTAAAAGTGCTTCGGAGTGTGGCCATAATGTCTTTTCCGTTCAAAGACACATGTGAAGCATAATGAACAATAAGTGTCTTTTTGTTTATGGGTCTTAGAACAAGCATTTAATGATACGAGTTGTTGTTCTTTTCGGCCCCCATTTTTAGCTCATTAATTGCAAAGTGTTGTCATCGTTAATGTTAAATTCTCATAATTAAGTACTTTACACCTTTTAGACTGAATTGCACATTAGTCACACATTGTTCCTATTTGTGATCATAAATAATACATACAAGTTACAACAAGCTTAAAACTTTTTGGTCCTAAAATTTTATCATTTATTGAACAAATTACTTAATGAAACTTTATTAATGCAAAATTCAATCATTTTTACGACTGCTTCTGAGATATCTTCCCTTAGGAGTAATTTTTAGATATTTAGAAAATAGGAAAAACTTAATAATGCCCACAAACTTAACCAAAAAAAAAAATTTTTTGCATTGTATCATTAGATTTCTATGTGGTTTACGTTTTTCAGCCATTTTTAATGTATTGAGCATGTGCACTATATGTGGACCCACATGTAAAGATATTTTGTTGGCATTTAACTACCAGGGCACTATGTTATTTTTGCCATTTTTATAGGTATTATATTACCTGTATGACATTAAGCATTCACTTCCCTTTACTGGATTTTCATGCAACAGCAAATTAGGTACATTTCTAAAATGCATTCTGATGCATATTATGCATTCTGTTATCCCACATTGAAATTTGATATATTTAAAATACATTTCCAATATGATTTGTAAATGTTTTTACACTGAAAATGCATTTCAAGATAAATAAAATATATTTTAATGCATTTTGAAATACCATTCTTAAGTGGCTTTGTTGAGTGTTGATTTTAGGAATATACTGATAATACGACACTATGAAATTTACCAAATCCACCTACTCGGTTCAATTTCATGTTATATATAACAAAAGTAGAATAGATCATGATGGAATTTACTACAGATAGTAAGATTTTTTTTATTATTTTGTTCAATTATTAATTGGATAAACATTGTAGATGCTTAAATGAAATACCATAACTATAGTAAAACCTAGCAAATGATAGGTGTGCGTCAACGCCATCTAGTGAGATCATTTGTAAAAAAAACCAGTCAGTAAGTCATGCCAACGAAAGTTGAGCCAGGCACTGTATACAGTGACTACACAATGAATGACCATCATTTGTCATAGTTCACCTTGTCTCCAGCAGAGGGCTACATTTAATTCATTCATTTGCATGGTATAACTAATTAACTCTTCTTGGTAACACGCCAATGTCTTTAGCATGATAACAACACACAGTTTGTTAACTAAAATTAAAAATGTTGCAAATAGAAAAACAAGAGTAAAAAGATGGATGCCAAGTCTTGTTAATCAAAAATATTCATAATAAAGCATGCCTGAACCTTTTGTTATTCCCCAAACAGCCAATTAACGCAGAAAGCGGCAAATAGGGGGAAGATGTTAACATGTTGCTGTGATTATCTTGATATGTGCTTCAGATTATTGCAGTCTTAATGCTATTTCTAACACTGACAGATTTGAGTGCTTAATATTTGCCATGATTATGCACACAAAAGCCTGCCACCTTATAAGCATACACATACATTAGCCCTATATATTTTGGCACGCCATACACAGCTACTTAAAAAGAGAGAAGCTTTATCATTTCACTTTCACTCTATTCTAAAAATGGGGTACTTTACTGAACATTAAAAGCGTCATGAATATGCATCACTTAATGTGATTCATAATATTAAAATTAATTTTCTCCACCAACTGGAGATAATTTTTCTTGCAAAGGATGTGCATACATAGTACGGGGGCCTCCGTAGTGCAAAGCAAATTTCCGAGCAAGAGTTCAACATCACATAGGATTACATTCTGATTTCTAATTACGTCTTGAGCATGAATCCATTATATACAACGACTATATAGATATCCTTTCTTGCAGTGATTATTTGTTTGCAGAAATCAAAATATACAAGACCCCAGTATGAGTTTTGTCAGACTATAGTACCCCCGTTAAACAAATCTGCGTTTTACTGCATTTTTTCCTCTAAAAATTAAAAAAATTGTCTGTAAATTTACATTACAGAAGATGTATAATATGTTTATTTATCACACATGCTCAATGATGCTCTGTTAACTGAAACTACAGAAGAATATTCTGCGTTAACAAGAACAATAAATGCCATTTTTCAAAAAAAAGGTAAAAATAAACACTATCAAAATGTGAAGTCATGAAAAATACTGCCAGAAAGAAAAAGAAGATAATATATTTAACTGCTCCCCGATGCATTTAAAAATTCAAGACTATTATTCACTGTCTCATCTTTCATTGAGCAAACTCAATTTTGCAGAATTTTTGGATAGAAAAAGCTCGACCACCACTGCATGGTCACCAAACTAACTGATAAAGTTCCAATATATACCAAATCTAAAACTATTTTTCAAACGAGAAAAGTTTGCCCGGGAGTTTAACGATTAGTAAGAAGTTCAAATATGATGCATGCAAGCTTTCCATTAAAAGAAAAAAAATTTGACCAATGGTCACTGCATTAATGATGAAAACGCTGCGGCATGATGCATTCCTATAGCACAACTCATGCAAGATTCAAGACTAATGGTAATGAAATATATATTTTAAAAAATACTGGGTCTGGCAAATGAATATCATCGCCGTCCAACAATGAAAAAATGCCAAATTCAAGAATCCCTTGATGGTTATTAATTTTTTTTCCTTCCTAGAATGAAATTATTTGAAAAATACAGGAGCTGAATACCAAGCAAACATGAGTAATACCCGCTTATGAGAATAAACAATGAAGATTGACCTCTCCATTACCTAATATGTAATGGACAGACATTTGATGGAGTATTTCCATTAACTTTCCTTTGGAATTTACTCAATAAAATAAAACCTAATGAAAAAATCATGGAAGTATTTATTGGTCCACTTGGTAAAAATATAACCCCAAATACGTAAAAAAGAAATATTTTTTTGAAAACAGCCATCATGGTCAATAATAATAGGTTTGCCTCGCATTTCAATAAGTTCCTTAATTTCATGTCAATGTTTCTATTAAAAATTAGCAACATTATATAGCAAATGACATGATCATGATACAAACAGCTTCAATAAAGCTGGTTTTTCTGGCCATGGCATATTGGCATTTCATTGAGGCCCCCTGTAGATAGGGGCTTTCCATAAATGACGTCACGCGCAGAAAGGGTTAGTATGACGATTTGCGAAAGCCATTTTTAAATGAGACTTGAAATAAATAAGACGAAATAACAATGCTGCCAGATATAACATAATCATTTAACAGGGACCCCACAGAAAATAGGGACAAATGGGCAGCATTTTTGAGTTTGGTGACACTGCTGTCTCTATTGCCACTGGTTTATACAGTTTAAATATAATTTCAGTTTTAGATTATTTCGTAAATAATTTTACAGGAGCATGAGAAATTAGGATAGGCACGAAAATTACAATTGGATTTAAGCCCCCCCCCCCCCTCAATCAATAAATAAATGCCCTGAATACATGGACTTGGATAAAATTAGAAAGCCCAAACAAGCACCATTTTACTGACTGTGTGTTTCGCCCTCTACTGGATAAACTGCATCAATTCTCATGAAACACATGAACAAGCATGTCCTAGAGGGCGCCACCAACTGTCCGTGCCGGCTGAAATCTGTGGAAAAATGGCATCTATCACATTTCTTCAATATGGAAACTACTGCACTTATTGACACAGTCATTAATATCTATAGTGGGACTTTCCCTTTAAGAAAAAAATCATCAAAATTCATTAAGTAATTATAAAAGTGTGGAGTTTCAATGTGATGTGACATTATATTAAGAGTGTTTAGCTTTAGACATCATTTATGAAAGACCCCTTACAAACCCACCCTGTAGAAAAGCAAGATCCAATTTTATTCCACAGTTCTGCAACATTGGGGGGCAAAAGGGGGAGGGGGGGACAGTAAAAATGCTAAAAAGCAAAACAATTTCAAACTTCCACATGAACAACTTCAGCTTTTTTCTTCATCCAAAACAAGAGAGCACCGAGTTTACATTTGAAGCTCAATGGAAACTTGTCTCTCGGAAAAAGCAATAATAACACATCTTGTAGCGCCGTAGTATAGGCCTATGTGCATTTTACCGTATATTCATATATGAATCCTTCCATCATGTTTGATGAACAAAAAAAAAGCAAGAAACCAGTGCTTGCATGTAGCTTTACATTTCACAATTGAGTTTCATGAAAAAAAACAAAAAAAAGAGCAGCAGTAAGCTTAATCATCACAGCCACCGGAACATTTGCTTCAGCAGAAACATCTTAGGTTTAAACAAATACATCTTGTAGGACAGCAAGCCCTCAGCCCCGCTTCCCGGAGTTTCCGAGGAATAAGAAACGATAGCAGGATTTATTGGATTTACAAGTGGCATTTCAGTATCTGGCAACACGAGTGACACGAACGTACTTCAAGCAAATCAAATAAGCAGACGTTGCCAGAGAACTAATAACGCCAGTAGGTGTTTTCCAATACAACTAAACGCCTGTGATTAATCTTGTTTGCACTCTCAGGGCGGAAATTACAAAATTTACAGTTGTTGATGAAGTATTAACATTTATTGGTTTTCACGGAGTATTATACACCATCATCATCTCGGGTTTCCATTACACCGGGGCTGTTATACATCAAAGACATGACGAGCCCCCCTTTCCCCTTGCCCCCCCCCCCATGCATGGATGTTTATTCAACACATACTTCCAGGCAGTGTGTGTGGGGGGGGACTAGTTATTTATACATAGAATGACGAATGGATTGCACATTTATTGAATAATTACAATCCAACACACAAGCTGCATTAGAAAGCCAGAAATGTAAAATGGATTTTGCATTTATACATGGTTCCTATAAAAAAACTTACAAAATCATTTCCCTAACTTTGCGAGACCAACGCATGCAAATTTCTCTGACCTTTAAGGAAAAAATAATATAGGGGCCTAGTTATCGGGCATAATGGGCAAGTCATTGAAATCAATGATGGTTTAGACTTACTACAAGGGTTATCCATAAAAGTTTGGAAGATCAATGGTATTTAAATTAGCTACTGTTAAAGGGAAAGTCCCACTTTAAAAGAAGAGGATTTTAGGATAAACAGCATGAAAAATTGTAAAATTCATGGAAATTCCAATTTGATTTGAACCTACCAATCATTAAATAAAACGCCCTGAATACATGGAAAAATGGTTTTTCGGAGAAAATTTTAACTAAAGGCAGAAAACCGTACATATTTACAGATGGTATTGCTAAAATAGTGAATAAATGATGTAATTTGTGCATTTTCTTTTTAATGTAAAAAAATGGTTTCCATGGAAATTTTTATATACAGTACAGGTGATTCAGAATAGCTGACCGCCCCCAAAATTTCAAAAAATATTCATTTATATGAAAAATAGTTTTGGTATGGA
>JAQIXP010004833.1:0-11074 GCA_034700285.1 Proteroiulus fuscus | reverse complement strand
GGGGTTGGACATTGCATGCAGTGCCGCACCCAGAAATCCATTTTTTTTGGGGGGGGGAGGGGGGCTGACCAAAAAAATGTTCCTAAATTTTTGGCCATAAATGAAAATTAGGTTTTTGTACATCATTGTAAAAATTGACTCAAAATGGCGCCGCGGGCGATTTTTTTTCACTCAAAAATGGGCTAAAAATCACTAAAAGTGCCTATTTTACCATTTTTTTTTTTAGTATGATTTCAAGAATTTCAGTAGTGACTTTCTACACGAACTTTTAGAGGGGTTGAGAGCGCTCCAATGTCGACCCCCCTAGGGGCTCTTTTCTGCAGATAACTAGGGGGGTTACGAATCTAACTGGGGGGGGGTCGAATCCCCCCCCTTCCCGGCGGTAAATTGAACCATGTATATGCCCTAGGTCCTGTGGTGTGTGTTGGTCAGTTTTTTGTGTTTAAAAACTATGGCGGAACTCCAGCGCTTATTCAGTTTCATTTAATTATTTTGAAGTCATTTATTTAAAGTTGAAGACCAAATTTTTCATAATACTGCAGCTGGACCTCCAACGCTGGACTTTAGCATAGGCTGTATAGAAAACTCGGAAGTATCCTCACTGAAGAGTCCTCTATCCCCCCCTTCCTCAAACCAGTGGTTACCCGCCCCCTCCCACCCCCACCCCCACAAACTAGTGATTAATTCCCCCTCCCCTTCCCCGTAAAAAAGCACTGATCTCTGTACTAACTGGATAGGCCTAGCTGAATCATGAAAACAGAAATTCTTGAAAAGCTGAAAGTGTGCTGACGTCGTTTGAGCTTTCAATATGGCGCCCATGCATGCTTAAAACATTCCTTGTGAAATGATTTTAGCAATTAACCAAAGATTAACAGCTGAAACAGCGTTTTAGCAGCTAACCTTTTTAAACATTTCAAAAACAATATTTTTGATCATGTGCGGACGCCATGTTGAAAGCTCTCAAGACGTCAGCAGTATTTGGGTACAATGTGGGGATATACAGATAAGGAGTGGGTAGTTGACATGTGGGCATATAAAGGGTGATCAGGCTTAATGGGGGGGGAATTGTCGAAGAATACGCCCTTACTCCCCCACAGTTTGACTTACATTTTGCATATTAATTAATTACATGTATAGGCCTAGACCTATGAGTTCTACATGTAGGCCTACTGGTGCATCCGTAATAATAATGACATACATTAAAACAGAATGTCTAGCATTTTTGCACTTAAAAACATTTACTGGAACATAGTTTATTGAGTTTTAAATTATTTTTGACATAAATACTTAGATACAGCATTCAAATATTGCACCTTTAAATTGATATTTTTGTCTTTCATGTCAATTTAACGGTGGCGGTTGGTACAATCTTTAGCACATTTTCGAAAAAGCAATTATTTCTCATAAAAATGCATTCGATGAAGGCATATCCTCAAATAATGATTTAATTGTAAAATCAGCAACAGGCGATTTGGCAAATTAAATAAATGATGGTAAAGAATAACTTATATTCTCGATTGAACTAATAGTAATTAAATACATGTAGGCATAGGCTATAACTTAACATGAAAATCTCATACAATTTTTTTTTTTAAATTTGGGCAATAAATTCAGATACCATACAAGTATTATACATGATGGTAGTCATTCATGGCAAGAACAGGTAGGCTATATTCAAAGGCAATACAGTAGGATGAAAGTTATCATACAGTAGATAGGCATACTCCTTTTAATTATTTTAATCTAAAAAGGTGTTTATATTTAAAATTTTACATAATGTATTGAATTGAATCTAAGAAAAAAACTACAGATGAGCACTTGCTAATATTGCATATCTATGAAAGCGATATGTAGATTTAAAAACATGTAACATTAAAATGAAGTTTATTGTCCTGGTGCAAATCCTTTTTCCCCCAAAATATCAGTGTGTCAGGATACAGGCCGCAGGTTTCTTGGCCCGAGCTGTAATTTACAGCTCAGCACCTAGCTAGTTCACACCATGGTCTGCTAGATTTATCTTGTGATAGGCCATGTACTAACACACG
The DNA here is from genome assembly GCA_034700285.1 of Proteroiulus fuscus. Classification (NCBI taxonomy): domain Eukaryota; kingdom Metazoa; phylum Arthropoda; class Diplopoda; order Julida; family Blaniulidae; genus Proteroiulus; species Proteroiulus fuscus. The sequence continues at coordinate 9,029 of JAQIXP010004833.1, read as the reverse complement.
TTTTAAGTTTATTACCCCACAATTTAACTAAATCGGACATGCCTGTATGCCAAACATTGGGACCAGATTTAAAAGTTTGTCAAACAATTATAACCACTCCCATTACTTTCTCTTTCTATTTAGGATGAAAGATTAGCGATGATTTGATAAGGTGTCACTTTCATTGGATACATTGAACAACACCGGTTTGCATGATTAATCAAATATTTACACAACAGATAACTGTTTATAGGAAATCAAAGCTAGAAATGTGGTTAGGCCTATGTTTTGCATTGATTTAAAAAAGTCTACAGGGGTGGCAAAGATTAAAACAAGAGGGCTGGTATAATCACCAAAAATCATGTGAAAAGTAATTGTTCTTACCTTGATTTTATATTTAGATTGATGTTATATCATTCTTTTGTACATAAATTTTGACAGGTGTCCCCTTGTAATTGTTTTCAATTAAATTCAAAGAATTTGCTAATGAAATTCCTTCACAAAAGGTAACTACCGTACTTCGCGTTACCTGGCAGTCTTTGCTAGCCAGTAACTGCTTCACACCCCTTTTGTTGTTCTGGAATGGATTCTTCTTGATCAGGAATGTTGGGTGTCCCGAAAGTGGTTTTCACATTCCACAAATAGCTTCAAAATTTTGAGTCGTTTTGAAGTATAAATACTTTCTGATTTCATACTTTATGAATCCTCAATATATTAATCTCAAATTTGTGTGAAATTGTCGCATGTTTTGTCAGTTGTCACTTGATTAGATGTTTAAATGCTGTTGTTTGTTTCTACAATGATGTATGCGCGCGTCGTCTGCTCGACCGTATTATAAGAAGGCTTATGCATATTACTTTGGTAGTTTTAATCTTGCTTATTTAATATTTTAATAATATAATGTGGGCCGATACGTTATTAATTTTATTCATATCAATATGTACAGCACTTTTAGGCGAAGGTGAGCATTAATAAGGTTTCTGTACAATATTAATGTAAAAATTTATAAGTACCAATCAAGCCCAGTGAAAAAAGTGCAGCAACATGTTTCTGCACTGTTATATCCAAAAGAGTTGCTGCTCTTTTATTCAGTTTTACTGCTAGCTAGAATAATTGCAATCTGTTGGAGTGTGTTAGCAACTTAGCAGCAATAATTTTTGTTTCACTGGGAGAACTTATTCAACTAATTTTGATTCATTCTTATTAATATTTTAATGTGTTATCTGGGTTTTATATATGTAGGTTTGACGTGGCTGTTAGTGTATCGAACTGAAAAATATCAAAAATTAAAAGCTGAAGTCGAAAGGCAAAGCAAAAGATGTAAGTTAGTTAAGATTGAAGGGACTTGAACACTTAAAGTCTGTCCAATCTAAATTATGGGAGTTTAAATGGTCCAAGTGCTAAAACAAGGAGTCATCTTCAGCCTCTTATTGCTTTGAATAGCTAAATAAATAATCATTAGTAGCATTTAGTAAAACTTTTTTAAAAAAAGTTATAAAAATTCCCTGCACAAATAATAATTATACTTTAAAAAATCCTAAATAAGTGCAGTATCGAAGATGCATCTTGGACAAAGGGTTGCATTATAATGGTTCATGCACATTGAAATGCTAGATTAGTGAAGTGAAATTATTTGCTCCTTTAAAATTATTAAATAACTCGCTGCTGATTACAATAGCTTTGTAGCAGAACTCCTTTACTGCGGTTTTCAAATATATTAATGCAGAACAAGATTTCATGGCTTGACTCTGTCTCACCTGATGATACATTTTTAGCCTGCCTGCTTACCGCATTCCTATGGTAAAATTTTATTCTATCTATATTCATTCAATCAAAATTGTTCAAAATGTATTAAATATATTTAAATTTATGCAGACAAATAGAAATGCTCATAATGCATAGAAAAACCTAATAATTTTTAAATTCCTAGTCTAGTATAATAATTTAATGCCAGTAGATGCTTCTGAAATGTTGCCATACTCTGGTTGGATAGCACTTGTCCATTTTTGTATGATATCAAAGCATTTTTATAGTCTATATATATAATTATTCGTTTTTTATTTAAATGGCAGTGGAAAAGAAGAAGGAAGCTCATGGGGATTCTATTATCGATAGACAGCAAAAGAAAAAAATTGGTAAGCTTTTTGGAAAAGCTTTAGGTGGTCTAGTGGTAAACACTCCCTTTGGCATTTGGGAGACCCTGGGTTCAGTCCCTAAGGTCGGCTACCTTGACCATGGTCCTTCCAGGCTAATGCTGGGGCAGTACCACTAAGTCTGCCACGACTGCACATACCCTCGTACCTCCCAAGTAGGGCATAAAGAGCCTTAATGGCTCGTAGCCCGAAAAGGGAAATATAAAAAAAGTTTAATGTGCTAGAAAGGCAGATTTATGGACAAATTTGGTTAAATGTAAAATGAAGCTTTGTTTTCATCAGTTTCATTTGTTTCAAACTTAAGGCTTGATTTTTCAGAAATTAGTACTGTTCCCCCCAAAATATATGCATTCACTCTCCCAACAAAATCCTGCTACACCACTACATACACTACTGACAGAGTATCCTGCTTGACCGTTAAAATTTAGAAAATTCAATACATCCAAAACTAGAAAATGCTTCAAAATTGAACAAAAAAGTGGACAGCTTGCACAGTTTGTTTTTTTAAATGCAGAAAATTCTAGTGCAAATGCTCTTAAAATTAATGTTTCTCAGCCATTCAAGCCTTTTGAAAATCAATTACCAGAACTGAATGCAAACTTTTGTCTACGAATAAGCTTTATAAAAACTTGGACAAACTTTTTCCTAAATTTATTTTTTTTTCTTAAAGAGCGTGAAGAAGAGAAGTTAAAAAACAATAACAGAGATTTGTCTCTGGTAAGTTTTTTAATCTTAAACACTTACTATCGTTAGAAGCAAACGTGTGAACGGTTTATAAGTCTTGTGATATACATCTTGCAGGTGAAAATGAAATCTATGTTTGCCATTGGGTTTGCATTTACTGCCTTATTGAGCATGTTCAATTCTATGTAAGTACAATACCCTACAAATGCAAAAAAAAGACTGAATGAATGCTGCTAAAATGATATTATGGCACTAAAGTTCAGTAAGAACTAATTTTCTAATCAAATTAAATTTGTTACATATAGGGCGTACTGTTACTATTATATGTTTCCACATCTTATAGATCTACCTTATTTACAAATTACCAAGTTTAGCTAACGTACCTAAGCTATAATATGTACATAGCAACATTCACTCCTTCCAACTATATTTTTTCCCCTATTCGCTTTCAATCAAATTCTAAGATTTCATCTATCGTTTAACACATGTAGCTTTGATGGAAGGGTTGTGGCTAAGTTACCATTTATCCCAATATCGTGGATTCAGGGCATATCTCATCGCAATCTATTAGGCGAGGATTACACGGAATGTTCTTTCATATTTCTTTACATCTTATGTACAATGTCCATAAGACAGAATATCCAAAAAGTGCTGGGATTCGCTCCATCCCGCACTGTCAGCAAGCAAAGCGGCAATTTCTTTGCGCCACCCACGCAACAACATTAAGCATTAACAATATGTTTACACTCCCGTGCACTTTCCTATGATCCGAGGTCTAGGCTCACTCAAACCGTGCTTTCTTAAATGAACTGCCATGACGGTTTTTGGAGAAAGATATGGCATTGAAGTACACTCTTGTGACTGCCCATTCGATGTTATGAATTAAAGCAAAAATAAAAATGATAACATAAAATTTATTGGCAAGGTCTATGTTCAATCTATCAATAGCATTCATTACCAGATGCTACAATGTTAAGATTTTTAAAATCAACATAATTATTTTAAGCCTAATGATTCAACCCAACTTTTATAAAATGATACATATAAACGCAATATTCATTGTGGGTGAGATGATTATGACGTTGGCTAGCTTTATTTGAGATAGCTCGGACTAGATTATATTTCTTTCATAGACTGGTTCATCCAATAACACACGATCGTACGCAAAGCGACTAAGGTCTATCGTCTGGAATTTACCATAAACAATTAATTCCATCATAGCCCGACCAACTGCAGGTGCTTGTTGTATCCCATGACCACTAAATCCGGTGGCCATGGATAAATTTCCAAAGTGTGGGTGGTTACCAATTAGAGCATTTTGGTCGAATGTATTGTAATCGTAATAACCGGCCCATGCAGTTTTAAGCTGCAAATTGAAAAAAAAAAAAATAAACACTGGTGGGGAAAAAAACTTGATTTAAGAAAATATAATGTTATTACGGCAACATTACCTTTATATTTTCAAAAGTAGGGACTCTATGTGCAATTAAGGGCCACACTACATCTTCAAAATATGCGTAATCAACTTCCAAAGTTGATGTATCTGGTTCCTCCGTATCCTTTCAAAAATGATACATTAAAGTTAGAGAAAGTTACACTCAGTTTCTTAACTAGTTTAAATATATTTTTTATCGGTAAATAAGTCAGAAGACTTAGTTTTAAAAATAAGTCTTCTTCACTGTTTAATTCATTTCTTAACAAAATATGCTAATACCTTATGAACTATGGATGAAAAGTGAAGTAATTTAAAATATGTTCATCTCAATTTAGATATTTTCTTAATGCATAAATTAATACTTACATTGTTGGGGGATTTTCCACATATATATGTAGTTCCCAATCCCATTCTTTTAAAATAGGCTCCTGTTGAATCAATCAGTACAGGACAATCAATTCCTGGCCCATTTGGACTATCAATTACATATACATAACGCTTTCTGAAAATAAAAAAGATGATCATTGAAAAAAATATGATCTTATAATTTGATGTTTTCTTTTGAACCCAGTTCATTTTGGTTCCCAATGTCTAACCTGGGCTCCACTGGAATTGGCCTTTCCAGCAAACCTAATCCGCTTCCAATCCCGGCAAGCTGTCCAATCTGACCAGAATGTGCCCCTCCTGCTATGATTACAAGCGCTGCATTGATTTTCTCAGTTTCCCCATTTTTCATTGTTACCTGCCAGTATTTGTCTTTTAGATTGCAATTTGCAGTATAATAATATGACATGAAGCAAAGCAGAATGACAACAAAAAAGTTATGACACTAACCACTACTTTTCTAATTTGTCTGTAAGGAATTTCCACATCATCTTCAATGATTTTGATGCCTCGAATCTTCTCCATTTCAAACGCATTAACCTTGCCCGTTACATAATAAGTACCCAGCGCCTGAGCTTTTCTTTTTAATGCCATAAGCAATAAATAGGGATCAAACCATCCTTCGTAACCATAACCTTAATTCACGAGAAAACTTCCTTGTAATTAAGGAGAAAATTCATTTTTTTTAATTTGTCAAGTTTGGATACTATTTACCATAACTTCCCATAGCAATGCCATCTGTGTTGAGCCATGGGAAAGTCTCCTTCAACTTTTGAGGAGATAACAGCTCTACTCTGGCACCAAGCTCTCTAAATATGAGAACAAAATTAAAATCATTAAAAAATCGAGGCATTCAATATAAATTCATCTTACAAAAATGTGTAAAACATTTCACCACTAACTTTTGGATAAGGTTGTTCTCTTTGAGAATGTCTACGCCACTTTCTGGTGCTAAAAGTAAATATCCCTGAGGTTGAAACTGAGCATCTGGTGCTTCCATGCCTGTTATTTTATAAAATATATACAATATCATTGTAAAAATTATTAACTCGTACTTTTAAAGTGCACAGCATTGTTAAAAATATTAAAAACGTGGTGGCATCCATTTTTACCACCAAAAGCACCATCAAGTGCACACTAATAGAATTGTCGTGTTAAAATTTGAATTTTTTAAATCCTTTTTTGTTTTTTGGAATAGATTTATTTTTTCTTTTATCTGCAGTATTGCAAGGAAGTAAAGTGAAGCCTAAATAAATTGACTCCCACTGGTGATCCTTTCGCTCAATACTAATAGACCAGTGGCACTGAAAAATTTCTAAGATTTTACGATTCAGGTACTCCTTTATAGATCAGGCGATATGGTGCTGCCCATGTTTTACATAAAAATTGTAATTTCTTCAATTTCATTTCTACGCTTTGCTCTAATGCCTGGTGTTTAAAAAGCACTTGTCATGAAGCGAGACTTCCCCTTTAATAGCCCATGTACAGTATAAGTAATTAAAAAGTGGGGAAAATGCATTGAATAACATGGTTGGTGAGCATCTAATTAATTTTGCCTTTTCTGATTTTTATACAACTTTTATTCAAAATTTAAGCACATTATTTTAATGCACAACTGAAATTTTGTAGGGGCCTTTTGCTTTTGATCTGGAAAGCAAGGTCATTTTAGTCACATTCATTCTGCAAATGATTAATTATTTTAAGGTATAATATGCTTTGGAAAAAGCATAGAAATATTCAGCTTAAATTGCTGTATAAAATTGATACTGGTTGCAATGATAATTTATGAGATTTCATATATTCATCTTTACCTAGACAAGAAATTTTAAATCTGAATGCGCTGATCGATATGTGATTTGACAGTGCACTTGATTTTCATGGCCTGACCTAGAATATTCTAAAATTCTTGGCAATCCATATTATTCCATTTGATTTTTCTAATAGTATTTCTGCTGTCAAGAAAAATTGAGGAGCTTAATGATACCGCCAAAGATAATGATTATTTTTTACAATATAATATTGCGTAAATTATTCCAGAATATTTTGTAATTAGCTAATATCCTACCTTCCACGCTCAGGTGCTTTTGAATATCACGCAAGAATTCTACTCCAAAAAGGGACATCTGTATATTCTCTGGAAGCGAAAATTGCTGCCGTATTCCACCGGCTGATAAAGTTGTTGAGGCTTGTGCATACTGCAAGTAAACATTTGGAGTAAATGGAGTATAATCTACTTATGCAAAGCCTGCTTAAAGTGTATGTGAAGTGGGCCCGTGTTTAGGTTAAAAGCCTTAGGGGATTTCTCCAGAGAGATCGAACTTAATTCAAAGTGATAACCCTCATCACTAAACATGAGGTATATCCTATGGATCCTCTATCAGGTGGCTTATTTTTAGAATGCTCATGAGCACCAATATTTTTGTTTCATGGGGGCAAAAAATCTTGACCTTCAATTGCCCCCCACCAACAAACCAAACACTGATCGACTTGACATGAATGGTATAAATATTTTGTAATACCGTAGGGTCCTGCTCCACTACCACCACTTTTAATCCTTTTCCAACTCGCTGCTTCAGCCAAAATGCAATGGACGAGCCAATGGCACCACCTCCTATGATGACCACGTCACAAAAACTTGGAAAAAATTCTTCGTCGGGAATTATAAACCTGCCCTTGCGTAAGTTCTTCATATCGTTCATGAAAAGCCTGTACACCCTTTTTAAAGGGTTTTCGCCACTTGGGATTTCTGGATATGATTCGTCTTGGCCTTTCGACAAATCTGAGCTGAATCTCGCATTGATAATGCTGCATTTTTGTTGCACTGCTGGGTTGATTGAAATGTGACTTCTTGAATGAGATACATTTACCGTCCATACGTATGGCCTGACATTTCTTAACCTCATAAGCTGACTCATACCAGCCCCAGTAAATCTACAGAGAAGTCGCATTTTACTCGCGCTACTAGCTAATGACACCACCCTAGACTTTTTACAAATTCAAACATTGTCGACAGGGACTATCAAGGATTGACATTTAGACATTTTAAGTGTGTAGTTCATCATTAGCAATTGTATGTTAACTGAGCACTTATACACAACGTGCTTATCATTAGTTATGATCGAATGACCTTGAGCAACACACTCTAAATACGGTATACATTAAATGTGGCGAATCTTAACACAGGTCTTCCGCATAGCAACTTATTACCCTACCCATTCAATTGATAACATTTAATTAACATTAAAGTTTGTTTTTATATAAGCGTCTTCAACGCACATGTTTAACATGTGCCACATTTTCCATGATGGTCGTCTGCTCATTGGAAAAGGTTTTATTTGTTACAACGCTTTGGAGGAAGCCCAATCAGCCAGCAATGCAATCACGATGTGATGCAAAAAGTATAAGCAAGTTTGTGTGAATAGTCTGTGTGGTTTTTTTTAACAGTTCTTGTATCGTTGCAAACAGTTGTGTTTTTATTGATAATGAAGCAAATAACTACATATATTAATTGTAATTGTGGATTAATCGTGTGAAAAAATAGTGGTGAGTGCATTTTTGTTTTAACTTGTGGTTATGGTACTGAAATTTTTACTTGTTGTTCCAAGGTTGTTCAAACCTTCGTCCAAGTTCAAACTAAATGAAATTTGTGTTTACACATACCAACTTCCAAAGCCTAGCCTTTCAATGCATTGAACTAATAAGTGTAGACACTGTCTATTTCTAGTCTACCGGTATTTCTATTTCTATAGAAAATATAATTATATTTCTCGAAACAGTAGGCAAAGACGGATCCTGCCAGCAAGGGGCCAAGATGGCACCCTAAAGCGATGAACTTTGCATGGGGGGGGGGGGGGGAACACGTGCCCTTACCCCTACTGACTGTGAACTCGCTTCTCGCCCTTAGATTACCCCCTTCCCAATTTATGGATACTCTTGTTTTCAGATTCCAGTTTATTAAGCATAAAAACTATCAATGGAAATGTAGCACGTGTCTGTAACTGCCCAAAGATTTTGGTCAATTACTAGACATAATTATTTGGCTGATTTCCCAATATATCTAGTAATTGACCACGGTCTTTGGTCAGTTACAAGTCACTTTTTTTTACGTTGCTAAAGTACGGGTAGACCTATGTTTGAATTAAAGGTGTAGGCCTATTTTGCTGAAATTTGTTTTTTCCAATCTGCAGTTCAAAGTGCACGTGGCTGTGCATATTCTCTAAAGCTGCGTTGTCCTGAAAAAGTTTTTGTTTCATTCTTCCATAAATGGAATATATACGTGCACTGAGCTCCCGTTTGTAACAATTCTTCGATCAGGTACACTATAGGCCTCCGAATATTGTACGCGAGCGCCACCTAGTTTGTAAGTCGTAATGTCGATGATGCAATACCGCGAT
>JAQIXP010004832.1:0-11074 GCA_034700285.1 Proteroiulus fuscus | reverse complement strand
AGAAAAGTTAATCGCCAAAAAAAGAATTTAAATTATCGTCAAAATCCGCGCTTCACAAAAACGTTAATAACTCAAAACGTTTTTAACTGAATTTAAAACTACTTACACTGTCTTGTGCAGAATTCCTTCCTGCAAAGTTTAATATATAGATTGTGTCTGGATGACAAAATCTCACGGAGATATTTAGCAATTACGGGGAGCAAAAAAAACAGCGTGGCTACAGCGTAATAGGCACAGCTGAAAAAAAGGTACATAAATGCGACTGCACCTATACCATTCATGACAAGCACTATGATAGTGACAGTTAGTGACGCATTATTTTTAAATATAAGACGGGTTAAATGTCTTATTATACCAACGGTTTTCTATATGACTAAAATTAAGTCGGATATAAAATATATAAGACGTTTCTGAAAAAGACGAGAGAAATTTTGAAAATTAAGACACCATATATGACTAGTTAAAGAAAGTTTAATATTTAAGTCATATTTAGGCAACTTAATAAGTTTAAAGACATGCTTAAAGACTAAAATTAAGCCACTGGGTTTTAGAGTGAAGGAAATTTTATATTAGTAATAATTAAAATTATATTGTAGATTATTAACAAACACTGCACAAAATAAATTCATTAGGGATTCCTAAAAGGCAGACTTAGTTACCTATATTATCACTAGAGTGGAGACCCCCAACATGTCTGCTTTCCAGGAATTCAATTTTGCACTAAATCACTAAAATAACTAGCTTTATTCTCTTACTAATAAGTTTTGTAAATATTTCACATTTGTATATGATCCTTTTGTGCTATAATTCATTAAACAAGCAGTTGTCATTAGTAGAAATTCTTTCTGTGAGGAATTCTTATAGAGAAACACTAAATATCATATTAATACCATCTATAATTTTCATACAATACTAAAGATATTTTACAAATTACATGAAATATTAAGAATTAACTATAAACATGTGTATAAACATAACTAAGGTCAACTGTTCACAAAAGCATTTTTTGTTAGGATTATTTTATCTGATGAAATTCTAGCTAAATAAGTCACATTCATTTATTGGTGGTATATATCACTGATGATTTTTCTCCAAAATTGGGTAAATTTATGCAGACATCAAAATCAACATTTTTGTTAGATTCCTATGACCAGTAATTTAAAAATTTGTTAAATTGTGCTGTTTGCATGTCACTATTTCACCAAATTGTGTATTTCTTCTGAGCAGAACAAGTGTGCATACATAGAAAAAAATTTTTTCTGATTAGACAAAATCACTAAAGATTCCATGCAACACATTAAAATTTAAAATTGAGTACACTAGTCTATTATTTAGTAACTTGGAGTGTGTCTTATTACATTGATAAACAAATTTCTAGTTGAATAATTCCTTTTCAAAAGTTTTACAGTAGAATAAAGTGATTATATCCCAAAAGATAAGTAGAAACTAAAAAATGTATGACAAACATTAAATATCAAAAAAAACTAATTTGACTGTTGTGTTTAAATGCATATGTCAATAGTAACCTACGTCTAGTAAAAATGAACCATCAATTTCTGTTAGACATCCTAGCATTAATCCAGAATCAAGGTGAGTAGAAATTGACACAAAAATCAATTGATTTATCCTTTTCTATGAAAAATAAAGAAAAATTATAATGAAAAAATTACTACTACTATAATTAACCAATTAAATAATGCATGTTAAATTCTAGCTAATATATATGCATACAAGCAAATACTTAGGGGATATGGCTCCTTTCTTGACATCAAGGGCCATTGGTATGCTGACCAAGAAGAGAATCTTTTTTGACTAAACAATTATAATAAATCTTAGGAAAATAATCCTTCACTTATGATAATATTTTACAAAATAATAACTTACAGCTATTGTTAACTTTGCTGAAGAAATCAATGCAATAATTAAATACAGAAGGGTTTCAATACAACCACTAAATGGCAACAATATTAGCATAGTGTACATGACTCCACACCCAAAACCACATTGATTGCTCATTAATTTTAAGATGAAGACATGGTAAGCATGTGTAAATAGCAATGCAATACTAGACACAATTAGTACATTTGAGAAAGTAGAATTCATTAAAGATATGACTTTGCTTAATTCACAGTATTTTCTAAGAATTTTTTTAACTTTGAAAGGAACTTGGAATGCATTTTCAGAGACTATTTTCATTTCCAGATCAGTGCAAACATGAGTTAGAAAAACATTACATGTATGTAAGACAGCATTGTAATTGTTTGCATATGCAATGGCCAGAGCTGCATAATACATAGGTAATACAAAGTCACAATAAAATTCACTGAATTCAAAAAAGTCAGTAGTACTTAGAAATGCCATACCCGATACAATGAGAAACCAGCAGATTTTAATTAAAGCACTAAAGAAATAGAGTATCCAGAAAGATTTAGCATATAAGTACATAGGATTTTCCACATTAACTGGTAAATCCACAGATTTAAAGTAAGAATAAAGAATTTGTAGAGCTCCTTTGTTTTTGTTTGTTAAGCAATAAATAGTATCAAAGGAAATTAGATTAACCTGCGAAATCAGAGGAATTCCTCGGAAAAATAAATTATATGACTCTTCCTTATTATTATAATTTAAATAAAATATAGTTGATACAGCCAAAAAAAACGATGTGCATAGGTATTATCAAGGTGTGAAATGCATTTAAAATAGCATGTATAATTTTGAAAGGCATTCCAGGTTCCTCTCCTTTCGGGAAAACATTTACACCACAAAGGTAAAAATAATAATAAAACGATTTTAAGCAATTAATGCCAGTTGCCATTTTTGTGAAAGCTTAATTGATGGAAAATTAAATGACCAAACTTGCCCTTCTAAATTCTGTATCTATACTGGATAAAGCACGTAGTTTTGAAAATCAATTATAAGCTACATGGTTACTATGGTTGCAAAACAGTAAATAACATTTGTTATGATGAACTTTGCAAACTGTGAACAAAACTTTAGTTGTATTTTTCAAATAAAGCTCATGCATGTCCTTCTTTGCAAAGAATTCATTGCTGTTCTATTTGTTTTTAATAACAAGATACCTTATATGCTCAAATTTGCACTAATAATTAGTGTATCTACTGAGTAAAAATATCAACTTTTACAAATCGGTATTAAACTATGTGGTTACCATGGTGGTATAATAACAACAACATTTGCCATTATAAGAATTAGAAAAGATGACAACTCTTTAGCTACATTTAAAAAAAAAATATTTCACGTTCTTCGTTTCATTGCTTTGCATTTGTTCACTAATAGGATAGCATTTTGTTAAGTATATGAAATATTCTTTAAAACCACACCCAAGGTATAGAATACCAATATATCCAAAACACTTGTAGGCCCTTTAAAAAATAAAAGCAGGATTTTTTTAAAGCAATACTTTTCTTTGCTCGAAATTTTGATATAACTTACAGTTTGCACTTTATGTGTATATCGATGGCTTAATTCAGAAGTGACGAATACGCCAATTTGTCTAAATTGAGATAATTGTACCAGTGTGATCCTGGAAGTGTCCCAAATGAACCCAAAGTTACAGAAACTAATTGAACTAATAATTGTTAAAGTTGCAGAAGTGAACAGTAGCGAATAAACCACAACCTGTCATCCTTAAATGTTAAAAGTGGTGAATAGTACAATTCGTTAGTTTACATTTTAAAAATTTCTTAACACCTGGATTTTTATTAAAATATAAGTGACGAATTTGACAATTTCCCTTTATTTTTTTCCTCTTTTTTTGTTGCATTCTTTTTTTTAATGGGCAAATTATTATATGTGCAAATGAGCTACTTCACACTTAATTTATTTCTATTTCCTGCAAAATTAATCAAAGGCAAACTAGCGAATATGCATTATTAAGCCTTTTATGTCCCTAATTGCTCAATTAATTTACTAATTTAATTATTTAACAAAAATTAGCACATTTCCTATAAAATATATATATATTGTTTTATCTGTTTACCAAATTTCAGCCTTTAAACATTGTTTATTTCCAAGTTATACTGTTTTTCAATAAAAACGCTATCTCAAAATCAAGTTTTTGCAAATTCGTCACTTCTGAATTGAACCATCGATATGTAACAAGTATTCAAATTGCCTAATGTCGTATTATATTTGTTTGATAATTAAGATAATTAAGAACTTCTCTACATGCCATCATATTGATATGTTTTATACTTTTATTTTTAGCATGAGTTTAGCTTCAATTATTATTTATTTTATTTTAGTTATAAGTATACATTCAGGGGTTCTGGGGGATGGCAGGCCTCCAGTAGTAAACTCCAATATTATTGCTAAGCTTTAAGAAAGACATAGGACTACTTCTTGTATGACTAGAATAAAATCAAGATTAATGAGGGTTGCACCTTGGTAAATATAAGTTTAATCAGGAATTTATCAAAGCATGAATGCACAATTCTTCTGTACAAAATTAAAATTGATCATTTAAATGCAACTGTTTTTGTTAAAACTTATTAGGATGCTTATGTGATGCAGCAAACACAACTTAATTGTTACTACAACATTACATAGAATTAAAAATCACCGAAAAAACTTTGTTTACAATAAACTTGATATTATTGTCAGAGCTTCACCATAAGAACATGTGCCTCTGGTAAGGAAGTTAATTACTACAATTGATAAAACTCCCCAAACACCCACAACATTCTAAATTATAAAATATTTTAAATTTCTAAAAATAACAAACGAATAATAAACCTTAACTTTGACATTGGCATTTACTTTGAATTGGCAAAAACTGCCGAACTTGTGAAATACAATTTTAAAGTAAGTGTTATAAAAAAAGTTTAACCATTTTAACTATGCTGATCATTTTATAATGGTTGGTGCTTTATATTTTAAGAATTTACTATGTAAGAATATACACGAAAATCAAATTCAATATTAAATTCGTCTATTAACCAAAGAAACTACAATTAATACATTTATGAATATTACAGTACAGCTATACATAAAGTACACTCCTGTACAATGAGCTTTGAAACATTTTATTGTACTTAGGTACAATAGGAACACAATATAATATAAATTTCACAACATAGAGAATTAAGAATATATAATTATGCAAAAGTTGAGAATAACATTATTAGTGAAATGCTTCATCCTCATTTCTAAATAAACATTTTTCTATTCTTTACATGTATATTTCAAAAGCATTACAAAGCTGGGTATTAACAGCCTGTAATAAATATCAATACTCAGGCCATGGACAGGGTGGAAGTAAGGATATTACAAAAACTCCATATTTGGATTCATTAATAAGAGGACCTTGGCTGGTCACCCGATGACAACTTATCCTTGCTTTAAGTATTCTTCCATTAATATATAGTGTCTACTATAATACACTTTCTATATGTATTAACATGCCTAAAGTTAAAAATAGAAACAATGTATGTTTAATATCATACATCTATTGCAAATGATTATTGTGTATTAATAAGATTTCTAAAACATGGCAATAAACATTAATATCTACTTTCATATAAACTATGGGGTCGTATAGAGGGATCAACAAGATATAGAGGGATCTATGGGATATAGAGGGATCTATGGGATGTATAGGGACCTATGGGATATTGAGTGACCTATGGGATATAGAAGGACCTATATGATATAGAGGGATCTTTGGGATATAGAGAGATTTTTGGGATACAGAGGGACCTATGGGATATAGAGGGATTTTTGGGATACAGAGGGACCTTTGGAATATAGAGGGATCTTTGGGATATAGATGAATCTTTGGGATATAGAGGGATCTTTGGGATATAGAGGGATCTTTGGGATATAGAGGGATCTTTGGGATATAAAGGGATCTTTGGGATATAGAGGGATCTTTGGGATATAGAGGGATCTTTGGGATATAGAAGGATCTTTGGGATATAGGGATCTTTCGGATATAGAAGGATCTTTGGGATATAGAGGGATCTTTGGGATATAGAAGGATCTTTGGGATATAGAGGGATCTTTCGGATATAGAGGGATCTTTGGGATATAGAGGGATCTTTGGGATATAGAAGGATCTTTGGGATATAGAGGGATCTTTGGGATATAGAGGGATATTTGGGATATAGAGGGATATTTGGGATATAGAGGAATTTTTGCGATATAAAGGGATCTTTGGGATATAGAGGGATATATAGGGATCTATAGGACATATAGAGGGATCTATGGGATAGAGAAGGATCTACAAGATATAGAGGGATCTATAAGACATAGAGGGAATCACTTGTCTTGACCAGAGACTCTCCTTGTAACGAATTTAAATAGATAAACATTAAATACCATATCAACATACTGATACCATGCATCTATAACTTTCTTACAATACCAACGATATTTTAGAAACCACATAAAATATTGAGAATAAACCAAATGCATGTGTATAAAGATAACAAATGCTAAATGTTCATTCATGCATTTTTTGTTTAAATTCACCAAGTTGATGAAATCCTATAGCTAAATACTTATTTACAACACTGGCGCATGAATATAATCTAACACTGAAAGATGCTCAAAGTTCTGTTGCTTCACAAATTGTGTTTTCAAGCTAAGGAAAACAGGTGTGCATGCGGTTCTTTGCATTAGTGTGCATTAAATATAGTACATAATATACTGTGTAGTAATTGTTTACATATATACATAATCACCAAGAGTCAAAGCTTCACATTAAAATCTAAATTTAAGTATACTTATATAGTATCGGACCACTTGCACTAACAACAGTTAAGTCTTACTCATGGGTTATTATGATCATGCGACTGATTTGGACCAATGAAAATTCAGGAATGTCAAAAAAATCTAAGGTTAATAGTATGTTGATGTTAATCTTTTAAGTTTTTTTTACATTCCTGAATTTTCATTGTTTCAAATTAGTCACATGATCATAATAACCCAGGGTTAAGCCATAACTGTTGTTGGTTTAACTGGCCCTTAGTATCACAATTAATTGAGTTAGTTTAGTCTGTTAATTTAGTTAGTATTTCAATTAATTGAGTTAGCTATATTTGCTAACTGGGTTACGTTTCTGAATTACTTGAGTCAGCTATAGATCAATTATTTGAGCAGCATCTCTATTAATTAAGTTAGCTAAACCAGATAACTAATTTTGCTAAGCAAATTAATTGAGTATACAACTAAAAAAAATCTTTTTTTTTTTTTTTTTTTTTTTTTTGCACTATAACATTGCACTTGCAATTGGGCGCCAAAACGACTATTGGCGTCCAATTAGCTAGTGTCAAATGGGTAGGCGACAAAAAAACTGTGCCGAATTTTTGGCGCCAAAACGGCAGTGCCGAAACGTATACTAAACCCTATTATTTAGTATCTTGAAATGTATCATATTACATTAATTAATCGTGTTCTAGCCGAACCCCATTAGCTTTACAGTAGAATAAGGTGATTGTATCCCAAAGGATAAGAAGAAACTAGAAAAAAATATGACAAATTGTAAACACCAAATAAATTAATTTGACTGTTGTGTTTGAAAGGCATATGTCAAATCAAAAACATACATCCAGCAAAAATGAACCATCAAATTCAGTTAAACTTCCTAGCATTAATCCCGAATCAATGTGGGCAGATATTGACAAAAAAAATCAATTGATTTATTCTTAACTATAAAAAGATTAAGATAAATTACTATAAAAAACATCTATCACTATGGCCAACCAAACCAGGTGAAAATCTTACAACTATAAACATACCAGTAAATACTTAGGGGATATAATCCCTTTCTTGACATCAAAATCCATTGGTTTGCAGACTAAGAAGAGAATCTTTTTGGACTACAAACATAATACATCATTGGAAAATAAACGTTCATTTATACACATTTCACAAAATAATAACTTACAACAACTGATAGATTTGCTGAGGAAATCAATGCATGAATGAAGTAGAGAAGGGTTACAATACAACCACTAAATGGCGGAATAATTAACGTAATATATATGTGCTTCAATGCAAGATCATTTTCCTTTGTTATCAATTGAAAGGCGAATACAAGGAAGGCATTTGTAAATAGCATAACAATACCAGATATAATTAGTACATTCGAGAAAGAAGAATTCATTAAAGATATGACTTTGCTTATTTGACAGTATTTTCTAAGAGTTTTGTCAACCTTGAAAGGAACTTGGAATGCATTTTCAGAGACTATTTTTATTTCCAGATCAGTGCAAACATGAATTAGAAAAACATTACATGAATGTAAGAGTGCAATGTAATTGTTTGCATATTCAATGGCCAGAGTTGCACAATACATAGGTAATGCATGCCGTAAACAAAAAATAACACATTCAGAAAAGTTGATAATAACCAGAAACGTTATAACCAAAAAAGAGAGAAAATAGCAAAATTTATAAAAAGTACTATAGAAATACAATATCCAAAAAGATTTAGCATATAAGTGCAAACGATATTCCACATGAGCTGGCAAATCCACAGATTTAAAATAAGAATAAAGAATTTGAAGAACTTCTTTATTTTTATTTGTTAAGCAATGCATAGCATAATAGCAAATTACATTAACCATAGAAAGCATAGGAATTCCTTGGGATAACAAGTCATATGTATTTTCCAGATAATCAGGTTCAAGATGATTGAGAGTTACAAGAGCCAAAATGAGGACGTGCACAGGGATTGTCAAGTTGTAAAATACATTTGAAATAACATGTATAATTTTAAAAGGCATTCCAGGTTCCTCTCCTTTCGGGAAAACATTTATACCACAAAGGTAAAAATAATAATAAAAAGATTTTAAGCAATCAATGCCAGTTGCCATTTTCCTAACAGTTTGACAGAAAACCTTATATGCCTGAATTTGCACTTATGAACACTATCTGTAATGTGAAATATTAAATTTTAACAATTAATTTTAAGACTTAAGGTTACCATGGTGGTACAATTGCAACAACATTTGCCATTATAAGTGTTACAAAAGGAGATAACAATAGGTACATTTATAAATATAACTTACGTGCTTCTTAACAAAGAAGAATTAATTGCTGTTGTTCTATTTGTTCAATAACAGGATGGCACATCTGTTAACAGTATGCCTTTATCCTTTTGACATGCACACAAAGCATTATAAATATATTGCTTACAATGGCTTTTATTGAAAAAAAAGACTAATTTAAAAACAATAGTTCATTTCCGTACATTTTGTAGGAACTAGCAGCTTGCATCGCATTTAAAAATTCCAATACTGCCTTATTAGTAAATTCACATCACTGATATGAATAACAAGACTCACAAAGTTGTTTATGGTCACACTTTCCATAAACACTCTCCCAACCCCAGTCAGCCACTCTCCTTCGAGTGGCTGACTGGGGTCAAATCTGACCCCAACAATGGAATTTTTTAAAAAACCCAATCAGAATTTGGAATACTTCAACGAAAATTTTAATACGTGTCAATTAATATCTTTTTTTTTATCAGTCTTGGGTAGTTAAGAAAATTAGACTAAGCAAAAATACCAAAATTTAGAGAATTATCACATCTTGTACATCGTGTAAGAATTTATTTTGAAATTATTATTCCTTTTTTAAAAAAAAATTTAAATGCATTAAAATGACAATGAAACATTGACTGACCAGTTCACTAAAAAAATATTACAAAATAAACATATAATTTATGCAAAAAGTGTTTTAGCTGAATAAATTTCCTACATTTTTGGTATATTTGGCATTTCTTTAATATTTGTAATTTTTTTTAAGTTGCAAAACAAGATTTTCGAGTTAAATTCTTTAACAAAATTTAATGTTAGAAAAATGTCAAATATACCAAAATTTAGTTAATTTATTCAGCTAAAACACTGTCAAATCGCTTTTTGCATAAATTAAATAATTATTTTGTAATCATTTCTTTTTCTGTGAGTTGGTCAATTTTTCATTGTAATTTTAACGCATTTTAATTTTTTTTAAAAAAAGGAATAATAATTTAAAAAAAAATTTTTTACAATGTACTAGATATGTTAGTTCTCTACATTTTGGTATTTTTGCTTTCTTTTGCCACCGAGCTACGGTGGTGTAGTGGTTAACCTGGCCTGGTTAACCGCCTGGCATTCGGGAGACCTGGGTTCAATTCCCAAGGTCGGCTGCCTTGAACTGGTTTTCGTGGTTTCCATGGTCCTTCCAGGTGAATACTGGGGCAGTTCCCATTAGTCGGCCACGACCGCAACTACCCTCCCACCTCCCTTTCCCTCCCAAGAAGGGTAATAAAGAGCAAAAAGCTCGTAGTCCGGTAGGGGAAGTAACAAACAAACAAACATGTACGTAAGAAACTATAGTAAGAATGGTATTAGCTTTGACTAAACTATTAGCTGTTCCAACGCCAATACAGTTTCACAGTTTCACCAACAGTGACTGCAGCCAGAAGTCTGTTACGCAACAGGCGAATACATAGAAAAGTTCTATTTGGATATTTGCAAGATAAGTTTACAAAAATGGTGCTTAATTTATACCTACAAACTTTGTGCCAACACATGTTGAAATGAGCTCGGTTTTGCCGTTTATTTTATAAATGGAATTTCATAACTGTAGATTTTAGCAAGGTATGGTGTCACCGGTCGTAAGCCTTAACTAGTGCAGAAGCAACACCTACTAGGCTACTCCTGTAAATTAATAATAAATATAAACACTGGAACACAATTATTGTCATCGTAAACCTTCAAAATTGATCATTCTTGTTTTAACATTTCTGCAAGAATTTTCCAAATTCATATATGCAATAAAGTGCACAAATTGTTATCACAATTTCGGCATATCATTAGGGTATTCTCGTGAAATTCTCTGTAGATCATTGTTGATTTGACCACATCAGCGCAAACAGCAGTTTAAGGGGGCTGTCCACACTATCAACAAAATGCATGCTCCTATGGGAATCTCTATGTTAATTACCGGTACAAATTAATCGATAATGGCTAAACATAAATTGACGGGCAATCAGATTTGAAATTTGAGAATGGGTTGTCCATGCCATTCTGCTTTTTCCATGTCTTGAGGGTTACAAGTATAAC
>JAQIXP010004831.1:0-11075 GCA_034700285.1 Proteroiulus fuscus | reverse complement strand
TTTTCAATTTCCCACGTATTTGGCAGTGCCTTTGGAGGAGGCTAAGTGCATCCGCCACACTAGCGACATCTACATTTCAAGGAAGTTGGTAATTTAGTTGCAGTGCAGCGATTGAATCCCCTTAAATCTGAGCAAAATTTACACATTTTTTCCCATTCCCAAATACATATTAAATAAATGAAGCCATTTAACATAGAGAATTGATCAGTATTGGTCTCGCTTGTGCGTGTTTACATTGCCCCTGTAGAGTGGCCACAAATGTACGTTTCCCATATGCATACGTGTCTTTCTGTGCAGCCACATTTCTAGGGCGCAATGTCTACTAGGGATAACTTGCGGAATACTTGAATTTCAAGGTTTTCCTTGGCACTAATGTGGAACACAAGTAATAGCACTTTTTACCCACAAATCTCAATATATGGTTTTGACCCTAGAGCCACAAACGACCTCCTCCACAGTCCACTCCTCCCCAACCAAATTGTTCACTTTGTCCACTACCATCCTAAAAGGGTAGAACATTTATTTGTTAACTTTGATGTAGTTTTGATGCAGGGGATCTGGGAGATGAAGCCCTTCCTGCAGGAATGTCCTTTGGGGGAATGCAGGGGGGCATAAACTGGCAAAATAGGCACTTTTGGTAAATTTTAGCCCATTTTTGAGTGTTTTTGAGCAAAAAAGTCGCCTGCGGCGCATTTTTAGTCAATTGTGTAGCTATTAAGAACAAAAACTTTAAAATTTTCCCCCGTGGCTAAAAATTTTGATCATGTTTTTGGGTAGCAAAAATTTGAAATGACATCCCTGCAGCTTCCTGTAAGGGTAAAAGGACAACGTCTACAGTTTGGTTGGAAGTCCGGGGGACAAAGCGCTCCAGTCATTTGTGCCTAGAAGGTCAAACCTTGCAAATATGAAATTTTAATGGGATTACCAGATTAATTTTGCATGCAGAAATCTATCAAAACGCGTACCACAATAAATTGCAAAATTTATGACGTTTATTCTTAAAATCTGTCATACTGTGGAATAATTTTAGTTTAGCTTAAATATTAGGCCTACATTTAGGTGAAGGAACTGTCGTCTGCTACAATGCTTTTTCGACCATACCAACTGGCGACTATATCGTGAATGTTTTTCCATAGCTTATACCAAGTTGATGCTAGATGGCAGTAGTGGCAGAATTCTCCAATATAAAAGGCTGCACCCTTCGGCCATTTAACGCTTATACATGTATTTGGTCGAAGGTTGCACCCAAAAAACTTGCCACATTTTAAAATAATATTATCTTTTAATATATTTAATTTAATATATGTTTTGTATATTAATGCCTAAACGTTAGGGATTTAAAACTACTTCACAAAAGCAAGAATTATCGAAAAAAGGTTAGCAACTTTTTGATTCACTCTTCAGCCATTCGCTATGAGGAACTATAGTACCACAAACGTCCTCATGCGTCAAAGTCATTATACCGTCGCCAAAAAATAGGGTGCACTATATATACTATACTACATATATACATGTATATTACCTTCCCAAGGTAAATCTAACTTTCATTATGACAACACTTTATTCATTCAATTGAAAGACATGTGCATTGAAAAGAATATATTGTAATGGTAAAAATGCCATTGTGTAAGGTGAAATTGCAAGACACTATATATATATATATAATGTAAAACTAAAGCAAAACAAGTACCATCAAAAATGAACAGCAATTACAGATAAAAACAATTAAATATATATTATAACTTTTACATTTTATATAAGTGTTTTATCTTGTTTGTTTGACATGAATAATATATTATTTCTAAGCAATTAAACTATCTTTATAGTTTAGAGTAATGAAAGTCAAGACAAAAGTACACTATAAAAATGTTGAATTCAGGAAAGCATTAATGACTTCTATGGACTGCTATTAAGCATTTCAGCTTTAATCAATGTTAACATCAACAATATCAACTACGACTCTCAGCAACAAGCAATCAACCTTCATAAAAGATGGCTGCCGACACACCAACTGTTTAAATGCACAATAGGTTTGATTTGCAATAATTTGGTCGCTTGAAAATTCATTTGTAGGGGCATATTGAAATTCCTGGACAATATCTTCTTTAATACCTAATTCTTTTTGATTCAACAAACTAACTTGAATTTTATAAGGAAATGTTTTGGGCAACTCACTATCATATTCACCATTGCGAAAATAAATTTCCATTGCAATGTATTTCGCATCCCCATTGGGGTAACCATTGAGAAATAGGCATGCTTGCAATTTATATCCAAATTCACTGGTATAAAATTCATGGCTCCACAGACCCAAAGTATTTATGCCATCTAGCAAGTCTTGCCTATTATTCAAATAATTAGGAATTTGCCAAATAAGTAATCCATTCTTGAAAGACATAGATTTATAAATATATGAAACTGGATGGATAACCATCTTAATTGCAATGGAATTCTTTTTAACATACACTTTGTTATTTGCATCAAAATTTTCCCTAGAAAAGGTAGCAATTCTTGTCAACAAATTTAAGTGAACAATACTGACAAAATATTGAGGAAGATAGTTATTTACCTGAAAAATGTTCACAACATTCTTTTTTTCCATATTTTCACTTTGATCTAGCAAAATTAATTGGCAATAATATTCATCAAATGTTCCCCAATTAATTATTTCTAAATGTAATACAAGTTTATCAATATCTTTTGAAATTATGAGATTGGCATTAAATTGTAAGTCATTCTGTTGGCCACTTAAAGGTGACTGCCATACTGATAGGCCAGGGCTATCAAATCCCTTCGTTATAATAGATTGAATATACCACACAGTAAAATTAATAATAAATACATTTCCATCTAATTTTTCATCTTCTTCCCACCACTTTGATGGCAATGCAATTTCTTCTCTTTGGCATGAATTTTCCTTAAATGAAAACATGATGATTTCTAATTTGATTTGAATATACACTGTAAAAAGTAGGTGTCTAAAAGACATGACTTTTACTGACCCCTATTTAAAAATTTTTTTAGTCACATCTTGCAACTAAAAAGTTGCGAGATGTGACTATGAAATTTTTTTTAGTCGCAAGAATGTGACTAAAAATAGGGGCTAGAAAAAGTCTGTTATAACGCCTTATATTCATCGTTTTTGTGTCTTATTAGACATGTCACTTTTTAGAGTGTATATAGGTTTATTATTTTAGATACACATGTGAAGCAATGTTTTGACAATAATTTTCTTTAGATTTTAATTATATCTACCAACCTCTATTTTCTCTTGTGGAGTAAGCATTTCACCTAAAAGTGTAAAATGACATAGGTTTTTCACGTCTTATAAAATAAACAATTTATTTGTATTAAATAACCACATACCCAATTTCTCTTGTTTTACAGAACCATGTTTATTCATGCAACAGTTTATTTCTGTAAATTGATGATTAATTTCTGCCAACTTTGTGTCCAATTCAGTTCTTAATGCAATCAAAGCATCAACAGCCTTTGCAATTAAAAATGAAGAATTATTTTTAAAATAATGTATTTGCCTTTATATACCAAATAAACTCATATATATAATAAACTCAAATAAAACTCATATTTACCAAATAAACTCTATTTATAAGTATATAAAGTCATTAAAATGTTTTATACCTGTTTTTGCTCTTTCTCAAAAGCAACAATCTTCAATTTTATTTCATTTAGTTCATTCTGAATATTCAAATCTTGGTAAGCTGTAATGATTTTCTGAATTTCAAAATCAATTCTTGTACTCATGTCTGATTGCAGGGCTGTTTGTATTTCAATAAGATTAAATGACTTCTTGTTAAGGCATTCATTATTGTGTATGCATAAATGCATGACAATCTCCTGTAAACTAACAATGACCTGGTACGATGCATTTTTATTTGATGTGCATTTAGTTCAATCTAGAATTTCAAACTTAATACTCGTTTGCTTAATTAAGTGGTATTGATAAAGTGATGAAACTTTGGGATTCCAAGTTAGAATTTAGCCACAGAAAAAATAATCATGAATTTAAAGCAATTCTAAGTTTCTCTGTATAAATAAGCATTAGGTCAAATAGCAAGTATTTCAATTATATAAGTGATTTAACGGCATGTATAATTGGCTAAATGTATAATTTCTCTGAAGCCATTTTTGTTTGGGTATTTTATTTTCATATTACAAAATGTAAGCTTTAAATTGTGATACATAATGTTTATAAGATGAAGATTTGCATGACAATATATAAATAAAGACATTTTTAAAATTGTAAATGTTAAAGTAAATCCCCAAAATAACATTTTTTCATACTTGTCATCGTTTATCTAAAATGTGTGAAGAGAAACCTTATCAAGAAATGTCATTCACAATTTGTAAATTTATGCTTAGGGGCCATTTTGTTTTAATTCCAAGCGGGAAAACATTTGTGCTTTCATGGGGCATTCTCCAAGATCAAATCAACGAAACATTTCTCATTAGGGTATACTTGCATAGATTTTAAAATTGCACTAAAATGCATTGACATCTCAATTTAGATGGTAATAAATATATATTTAGTATCAAAATGATCACTTTTGCTAAATTTAACCAATTTAACAAGGTGAAAAGTTTTGAATTTTGTCACGTGATGGAAAATGCTCAGTGACGTCATATGATTGTAAACATTGACCAAAATCGTTTCATGCATAGGCGCATTTATAGGTGGGGGGTGGCTTAGGGGAGTATTACCATGTATTTTAGACCTCAAGGGGGGCTGGGGCCCCCATGACCCCTAAATGCGCTAATGGTTTCATGCTGTACTTTTTTTTTTCTCAAGTATTTTAGTTGTAAAATTAACTTTTATGTTCATTATTTTTTCATGCATAGCCTATTATAAAAAGTATAGAAATTACGAACTTTTATAGTTTTCATGTATGAAAATGCCAGGACTACAATCATATGACGTCACAGCACAGAAGAGTGTGTTTTAGAAGGCGGGGCTAAATACTCATTTTTAAAAATTAATTGCCAGCTACTCGCTGCATGGTCCTATAAGAATGCCAAATTTTGGATTTATACTAATTTTAATATGTAGAATGATTTAAAATTATAAAAAACTACATGCAAGTACCCTATTGTTTATTAGATTCATCTAGCCAAAATCTATATCTTCGAAAATTAGTGAATACTTTAAAATGTTAAAAATTGCTTTGTTCAATTTATTTAACTTACCATGACTGTGAATTTTTCTAGCACTTGCCATTGTGAGTTAAAATACAATATCAGTGAAGTCAGTTATGAGTTGAGTTAAGCTATACCATAAAAATGAGATATCGTTAATTAAGATAAGATAAATTCTTTATATAATATTGACAGCAAATATATTGTGTAAACTGGACTGAACTCTGATAAAATATAACTTTTTTTATTACATTTTAGATTATTTTAATTATCTACAGTAATGACATTGATTTTAAATGCTCTTAATACTTACAAACTTCATGATAAATTTTAAAAATTGAATTATTGTGATAATATTATATTAATAATAATAATCTTAATCTATATATTGTTAAAAATTACTCTAAACCTATGAACTTGAATTGAAAAAAAGAAAGTTTTATTGCGAATATAAAATTACCATGAATTTCATTAGCTTTGATATTATTAATGATTAATTGACTTTATAGAAACCCTGCAATATACATTATACAATAATTTTCTGTTGCAAAAATTTTAAGAGAATGGTTTATGAAATACTAATTTTGAACTTATTTTATTATACTGTTTTATCATCATTATCATAAATTTGGAAAATACAAATCACAAATTTCATATAGTCATAAGAATCATCTATTTTTGATAAAGCAATTATTTGAAATTTATCTACTAGAACAACAAAAAATGTTATAAAAAATAATTGCATATACATGGCTAATTGTGAACTGTATTTTTCGAAATTAAGACTTTTAAATAATATGTTGTGCCCTACCCATGGCTAATATTTATTTCAATTTGGGACA
Source organism: Proteroiulus fuscus (assembly GCA_034700285.1). Lineage (NCBI taxonomy): Eukaryota > Metazoa > Arthropoda > Diplopoda > Julida > Blaniulidae > Proteroiulus > Proteroiulus fuscus. The sequence goes on along the minus strand of JAQIXP010004831.1, from coordinate 5,079 downwards.
CAGTGGAAGAAGTAATTCTGTTTAGCAAAATAATTTAATGCAGTAAAACGATTTAGGAATTATCATCAATAAACACGACATAAATGCATAAAGTATAATACTGACAAATTGTAAATATTACTTGAAATGAATTGCATTCTTCTTTGGCCAGAATATAGTACGAGCTTCCTATATTTATTGAGTTATAAAAATTAACAATTACTAGCTTTTGGCACTACGTTTATACCCATATGTATTGTAGAGTTTTTAGTCTGAGTTTCCCTCCCAAATCTTTGTCTTGCAATCAGTTAAAAATTCTCCCAGTTCAACTTTTCAAAGGCATAATTAAACCATTTCCATGACAATTTTCTTCTGCTCTGCATAGTTAAAGGCATTTTAAAGACGGAACATTATAAACATGCAACATTTCCCCTGAAATGTTCGTCAATTTTTGGCACGTTTCTCTGGTAAGAAATATGATGTATAGTCATGCAGTTACTTTAAAAAAAAAACCAGCAATGAAACATATCAAAATAGCAATATATTTTTAGATCTTATAGCTTTAGTATACATAATTGTAAGTAAGTAAACTTCTATGAAAGTCCAATTAAATACTAAATAAAAGTACATACATGCACTGGGTATGGCAACTCAAATAGCTTATTGCTTATACCTCATCAACATGACTTTTGCGTTTGTATTCAAGTATTTTACTCTTAAAGAGGAAGTTCCACTTCATGACAAGTGCCTTTAAATTTTAAGATCACATGAAGTTAATATGAGCAGGTGACAGTAAAATGTGGAAAATATTTACCAATAGCACCATTTTCCTTACAGCGTGAATGGCGAGAGAATATAGAACTATGGTTTTGTTGGCTTATTCAGCACCTTCTATAAGTGAATGTCTCATTTTTGGCTTCACTTTAGTTTAATGTGATAGGCATTTAGTTTTCCGACATGCAATTTGAATGCAAAATAAAAACAATAAAATCATGCATTCCAAACTACGCCATTTGTTCCATTCAACTGCTTTTAAAGCACATTGGTCTCACGTGCATTTTGTATGCAAATTTGTCTATTATTGCATGTGCCTGCCTCCTGCTCAACTGGTTCTAAATTAGAAGAACATATTGGCTATTTGAGTAAACCTCATTGTTATCTCCAAATTTGGCGAAAAATTCAGCCTTGATTATTGAAAAGCCCCAAAATGAAGATCATCAAACACAATAATTAAACGGTAATAATAACAATTTGTTTTAAAGCTCTTGTTGCACCAACAAGAGTTAAAATTGACCCAATGTTAATCTTAGGTTTTCTTTACATTTCTGAATTATTTTCATTGATCATGATCATAATAATTGTCACATGATCATAATAACCCAGGGTTAAGAATTTACTGTTGTTGGTGCAACTGGCCCTAAGGCTCTGTGCAAAAGGAGCTAACACTAGATTTTCAACATGGCATCGTAGTTACTTGTGTTCTCGCTAGAGGGGACATGGCGTCGAACAAAATGGCAGATTGCAGTGAATTTTATTTTGCACCAAATCACTATCTTTAGCTAACTTTATTTTCATACAGGTACATTTTTAAATAATGGAATACCATGTTTTGATATAACGTTAGTGTGCTTATTCATTTAAAAAACACTTGTCATGAAGTGCATGGAAATTCCCCTTTATTTACAGTACTAATAGAAACTATATATTTGCAACATTTATCATACACTTATTGCATTAACGTTCACACGTGCATTCATTTTTACATTTTTAAGACAAAATGTGTAATCAAAGGGCCAAGTTTTTGAAATTACTATATATTACTATGATAAAAGCTATAAAAAATACTAATATGCAGGTGGATAAAACGTCTGCTATCCCCAGAATTAATTGAATCATGAAATTGAAGCAGTCTCATTATGCAAAAGTATGTTATGGTCAATCATCTGGTCAATATCCCTGTCACAGTTTTGAAACACAAAATTTATTCCATCAGATTTATGCATTTCATGCACATCAGCTAATCCCCAGTATATCTGTCTTACCACACATTTTCTTGTGAGGAATTCTCTTGTTTTCTCTACATAAGGTTTCCAAGAAAATTTGATATACATGCAGGGTGTGGCTTCATTAAACTCACTTCTATCTATAATATTAGGTAGTGATATAGTAAGTGACCGGGTAGCACCTTCCAATATGATTAAGTGACCATGGAATGCAAATGACCATTAACCCTTAATTTAAATTCCTGATTGAATGACCATTGTTCTATTAACCATGATTGTGTCCTTTCATTATGACTACTAATTTCTGTAAATGAAATTCCCTGAGTTTTATAGGTTTTCCAGAGTCATTTTTACATTTTTCCAGGTTCAAAAATATTTGGATGGTGAGTACAAGGGCAAAAATTTAAAAAAATAGTAAATAAACATTATACAGATATAATTCTCACAAATTGTATTTTCCACTAAAGCCAAAATGAGAACTTCTCCTTTCAAAATGTGGTGTGTGGACAGTGACACCATCTCAACCTTTTAATGATGTAACTTCATTATTTGAAATGGGGGATTGTTAGGCAAATGTTTTGTGCTGATTTCCAGGACGATTGAAAAATTCCAGGTTTCAATTCAAAATTCCCTGATTTGTCTAGGTTTTCCAGGGTAAAAATAAAATTCCCTCATATTTCCAGGTTTTCGTGGTTTTCCAGGCTAGTAGTCACCATGCCTTTCTTATCATTTTGCTGACACCAACATGGAAGTATCAAAAATTCAAAATTAACTCAGTACAAATATTTTTATGTAATTATGATAATTATGAGATTTTAACTTTTTCTTAAGTTAAAAGTATATATTGAATATTTAAAAGGGCAGTTACTCGGAATTTTATTTTTAAGGGAAATTCGCAAAACTTACAATGTGTGCACAAATTTTTTTTTTGTTGGTGAAATTTTGAAAATTGTGAGAATTTCCGAAAGATAAGTTTCTGCAAAAATTTAATAAATATAAAGTATAAACTACTGATTAAAATTGTGTGGAAGCACCCCAGGACCACATTGTGTCATTAAAGTTAGATGCAAAAAAGTCCTAAAAATATCCTATAGATACTATATATATGCTTAATATTCCTATATATGCTGTAGATTCCTCTATATGCCATATATTTTATCAGAAGAATTAATTGTAAAAATGTTACAGAATAAGATAAATGTATTAAAAATAAAATGAAAATAAAATTGTGGACTTGGATTCCTCATTAAGTTATATTTAAAAATACATTTTTGTAAACTATTTTGCTGAATTTTTTTGTTGCATTTCCTGGGGCATAAAGTGCCCTCCTTATAATTTCAAAAAATTGTAAACAGGGGTGTTGAAAAGTACATGGATCCTCAACTATGTCATCAACACTTAAAAAGACACTAACACATCCAGTGTAATATTTTGAAAACTGCCAAACAGGTCAGTCACCACTGGCATAGTGGTTCTGTGGATTATTAATTTTATATCATTAATAGTCCTGAACGGCTGTTTTCATTTATTTATTTCAATTTTAAACGATTCTACATTCTTTAATTAGCATACATCCAAAATTTGACATTCAGGATCAGTGATTTAGCTGACAATTATTTTTTGAAATATTGTACTTAGCCCCGCTTCCAGAAACATACTCTCCTAAACTGTGATATCACAACTCAGTTTGACCTATAAACTTGTGTAGAGAATACTACCTTTCATTGCATTTTTGCAGGGTTTTTTTTCAAAAAAATGGAAATAAGTATTAAATATCGCTCATGCTAGTAGTGCATGGTCAATATTTGTAGCAAAAATTTGTAGTAAAAAAATCCTGACAAGATTTTTAATGAGTGTTTACAGAGTTATGACGTCCGAGCTGTTTTCTACATGTGACAAAATTTAAATATTTTCACATTTGATATCTATATTTTAGTGCTTTAATTGAGCAAAATTGGTCATTCTAATGCTGAATATATATATTTACTTATACATCTAAATTATGACATTATAAAGCATTTTTAGTTAAATTTAAATTTTATGAAATGAGCTAATTGGAATCATGGGCCATTTTCTATTAGATCAAAGGTGTCCCATCTCCAAATCGAAATAATCTGTATGCATTTAGATTTAGATGTTGAAGCAGGGGATATCTTACTTTGTGTTTATTCTGCATGTTATAATTTTCTTTAGATTCTGCCATGGAATCACATACATGGAGATATTAAAGATCTTATCGATCATATAAACATTCTCTGTGTAAAATGCAAACATCCGTGTGCATTATAAAATAAACAGAAAGGCTTTATACACAGACAGTTTACTAGCAATTCTGGACATAAATGGTTATAATACAAAGGCACGAAATATTTATGGCGTAAAAGCAACTATAATTTGGAATTCAGAATATGTATCAAAACCATGCCCACATTCCAGACTTAATCTCTTTCACCAGCTTTGAAATTTGCTTTCGTTTGGTTTTGGAATGATTCACGCTTTTATTAGATGCTGATCATTAATTTCATTAAATTTCTCTAACTTTTCTTTAAGTTTTGAACCAATTTTTATTATATGTAAGTTTAAATTTAAGGTTTCTTTTTTCACAAGATAGGACTGTATATTTAAGTGATTTAGACTAACATCCATTACAATTTCAAGGCTCACAAATAGTAAAACAAACTTTACCCAACAATATGTCATTTTGTGCCAAAAGTTTAGAAATTGTGTGGAGTTTCAGATACATAGGCATTAAGACCACAAAGATAAGAAATCTTTGCAAATTGCTTCAGGAAACAACACGATGCTAAAAATAAAAATGAACTTGTGGTTGTGTATGGATTCACTTGAATTTTGAAAAGCATTTACCTTACCAGTCATAATGGGCACCAGGATATCAAAGTTGTGCCTTAATGGCTTTCATGCATTTAAGAATAAATATATTTGCTGCAGGGTTAGGAAACTGGTTGATTTTAAGTTGTTCTATCGAAATTTCATTTCAAGATATTAACTGCTTGTTGCTAACCCAACTAAAAAGATCAATTCAAAATAGCAATTGATATCAATTGGTAGAATTGAAATGATATTTCGAATTGGTTAC
>JAQIXP010004830.1:0-11075 GCA_034700285.1 Proteroiulus fuscus | reverse complement strand
ATGCATTGGGAAATGTTTTCCTAAATGCATTGGGAAATGTTTTCCTAAATGCATTGGGAAATGTTTTCCTAAATGCACTGGAAAAATGTTTTCCTAAATGCATTGGGAAATGTTTTCCTAAATGCATTGAGAAATGTTTTCCTAAATGCATTGAGAAATGTTTTCCTAAATGCATTGGGAAATGTTTTCCTAAATGCATTGGAATATGTTTTCCTAAATGCAACTGAAACAAACTTGTCCCAAAAATCAGACATTTTCATTTATAATCAATTATAAATGCATTTCTAAAAATGCATTTTTAAATCCATTTCTTTTTCAGATGGGAAGTCTATGACAAATCAAATGGACGGCCATTTTGATTTAGTACAGTACTAATAGAAAGCTCCCCATCATAGATGGCGCTTTAACTGATGAAGTGGTTCATAGCTGAATGCCCAAAATTTCAATATAATCAGTCTCAACAGACAAAAAATAAAGTCAAACAAAGGAAAGCCTAACAAAGCAAACCATAGCAAAAATATATGGAAACCTCATTAAAACCCCCACAAACGAGCAAAACTGAATTTTCCCTGCAAATTCAACACAGAAGAAAACAGAATTAAGCATTTCCATTCTTTGCACATCAACTTGTTGATATTTAATTGCATCCAAAAAGGAAAAATGAATCATTACGAATGCAAATAGGTATACTACTATAGAAACAATGCTCTATTCAATATAAAGAGAAAAGAGAGAAAAAAAAACCATAGAAAAAATGCAATATTATTATTATTATTATTAAATATAAAACTAGACCAATTTGAGTTTGAAGAGAGAGAAAAAAAGTCTGAAACAAAACAAACAGAAAAGCTAGAAATTCACGTCTTATACACTTTTGCTTGACTTAATGTCTCATTAGTGAAACAATGTGTGCCTCGATGAACAATTCATTATTCATACACGCCAAATAGATGACATTTGAAACAGTGCGACGAGAGAAACGAAATTTGCAGAAAATTAAGAAAAAAAATTATATTTTCAATAATAAATAAAAAAAAAATCAGCAGCAGCTTGTTTTGAACCGACGTTCAATCAATGGTTTTAATCGCAGAGGACTTTTGTAAAACAATTACCTAGAACAAACAAACCATATTACATTTCACATGATTAAATCGTTTGCATAATCAAAATACTCAACAAACATAATCAATTATGCTTGGGCGACGATTTCGAGCAGAAAGCATTAAGCCATTCCCATCCACAGCGCCCAATGTCCTCTTTACAATTAGAGAAATTAATATTGAAGTAGGCAGATTTCGATGGCTTAATTCACAAGTAGCGAATAAGCCAAAAGTTGCTTTCGAGATAATAGCGTTTTTATGGGAAAAAGGTATAATTTGGAAATAAACAATGTTAAAAGGCTGAAATTCGGTGAACAGATGAAATACTATTTTATAGGGAATGTGCTCATTTTTGTTAAATAATATAGTAAATTAATTAAGTCATTTGAGAAATTAAAGGCTTAAAAATGCACATTCGCTAGTTTTGACTTTGATAAAGTTTGTAAGAAAGCGAAATAAATTAAGTGTGAAGTAGCGCATGTGCCATCCATTAGTTTGCTTATTGAATAAAGTGAATGCAAAGTAGCGAATATTGTCAAGTTCGCTACTTGTACTTTAATAAAAATCCAGGTCACGAGAAATTTTTAAAAGATAAACTAACGAATGGTACTATTCGCTACTTGTGACTTTTAGGAATGATACCTTGTTGGATATTCGCTACTCTTCACTTCTGTAACTTTAACAATTATTGGTCAAATTAATTTAGCTGTAACTTTAAGGTTCATTAGGGACACTTCCAGGATCTCCTTTTTTGACAAATTGGCTCGTTCGCTACTTCTGAATTAAGCCATCGAAACACAGTTGGCCATCTTGTGTCAGTAAAGTATTGAAAGCTGATTTTCGTTCAAAGAACTAGGTCTATATATCTGCAGCACAACATTACTTTCAAGGAATCTAGGTTGTCGCAAAAAACGAATCACAGATGGCGCCACGTACCAGTCCATTGCACCAATATAAAACACAGTCGGCCATCTTGTGTCAGTACAAATGTTTAAAAAGGTCTTCCTCTATTTCTCAATTACAAATCTCATTACAACAAAAAAGATAAAAGTGGCCAATTAACATCATAAGACAAATCATTGTGACGTCACAAATGCACGAAATCAAGTTGACCACTCATAGTTTACCACTAACTCAATGCATTATGGGAAAACGGTTGTTGCGCAACAAAGTACTTTCTCCATTTACGCCAGAAATCTTCCTCACTAATAAGTGGCATTACATCAATAACAAGTTACACCAAAATCCTTTAACATTTTCACTTTCTCTCTCATCTCTTCAGACAAATGCTTGATTGTCATTATTGCCAAATGGAAGAGTTTGAGGGGGGGAATTGCACATGTTCGTCTCCCACGAGGGATGGCTGTGGAAGCGCTGGCGGTCCATCACCCCCAGAATCCCCCTGTGGGGGTGAGCAGATGAGAAACACTACAACATCGTTATTGCATCTCGAGTGGCTTATTAATTGTCAAAGTTGATACAACCAATGAGGCATTAGTGAGTGAAAAAAATGTCTGACCAAGGACCGAAAAGTTTCTAGCCATCAGCTGACCACACCAGAAAATGTTTTCTCGTGATTTGCGACGTCAGGTTTAGACCCTGTACGGGCCAGTTACAATTTTAACTCTGGATAAAATTCGTGACGTCACTTGTATGCCTCAAAATCATGCTCCGCCCACTTCACTAACGACAGCATGACGTCGGGTCAATTTAACGATGGCTAAAACTCGTGACGTCACTAGACACTAGTAGACAACCAAGCAACATCAAGCTCTGCCTACCACACTGACTGCATGACGTGAGTCAAATTCAACTATGTATAAAAATCGGTGACGTCACTTGAAGACAGAAACCTCAACTCCAACCATTTCAATGACGACGCAGAATGACATGCAGCAAATTAAATAAAAAGTGACGTCACTTGTAGATGACACCACCAAGCTCCACCCACCCTAATAACAGCAACATGACCTCAGGCAAATTTAACAATGAATTAAACTAGTGACGTCACTTGTAGACACTACCAAGCTCCACCCACAACAATGACGACATCATGACGTCTGCCAAATTTAACAATGGATAAAATTAGTGACGTCCCTTGCAGACGACAACACCATGTTCCGTCCCACCTCACTGACGACAGCATGACGTCAGTCAAATTTAACAATGGATAATGCTAGTGACGTCACTTGCAGACGGCAACACCAAACCTTGCCTATAACATTAGGGAGGTTTCGTAGCCACATACGTGGAACGTGGCGCGAGCTTTTTCCGTGAAGAACGTTCGAAAAGCGGCACTCCACACCACGCATTTACGCGAGATCGATGCTTTTCACGCATGTACGTGCGTGAAGGGAAAGAGAAGGAACATATGCTCCACTCCACGTCAAAAATGGCGGGAGTGCACGAAACCACACTTTTTTATCCTTACGTGGGAGAAGGTTCGCGCCACGCTCACGTTCACGTAGCTGTGGCTACGAAACCTCCCTATTGACGACAGCATGACGTCATGCAAATTAAACAATTATAGCCGTCATCTTGTGACGTCATCATCATCAAAAAGCGCCATCTTGAATATGAAATGGCGTCTCACCACAGGAGAAACCATCCAACATCCTGACAATCCATGGAACCTGCAGGAAGAAGCACCAAGAGGGTCCAAGATATTCCCTAAAAATCCATATTCCTCACAAATTCCCTGGGAAACCCTCCTCGGGAAAAGCACTTTAAGCCTATCGATTACCCAAATTCCCATGGTGCAATTTTTTTTCAATTATCTGATTTTCAGCTGAAGGATGATGAGAGACCAATCATCATCATCATCTCCCAATTCATTAAGTGTTTATTGGAGCTGCATTAAAAGCAGTTCATGATAATAAAATGATCCATTATATGTTAGCTATATGACATTTTTTCCTATAAAACACAAAAAAAAATTAATTCTAGATATGAATATTTTTGAAATATTTTCCAAAACGATAGGAATATTACAGGTATTTTTCCCAAAATTTACTTCAAAAAATATTTTAACAAAATTTTTGAATAATACAAGATTTCTCAACAAGTTTTCTACAAAAAAAATATGGAAATTTCTATTGCATTTTCCTCAAAAACTAATGAGTTTCACAAAATATTGAAATTATTCAAGAACTTTTCCCAAAATATTTAAGTAATACAAAAACTTTTCCCATAATATTGAAATAATACAAGAACTTTTCCCAAAATATTGAAATAATACAAGAACTTTCCCAAAATATTGAAATAATACAAGAACTTTTCCCAAATTGTTTTATTAAATAGAATTTCTTTCCCAAAAAATAGGATTTACTACCATAATTAAAGGAATTTTAAATACGTTTTTCGCAAAATTTGGGAATACTGTTAGGTTCGGTTGTTGTTGTTTTTTGTTACCAAAAATAGCAATTATTCACGATTTTTTTTCCAAAAATTCAATACTTTACTGTAATATTTACTTACATTACATATAAATATCTAAATATTATGCGATTTCCCCCACAAAATATGGGAATATTATGGGAATTTTTCCCCAAAAAATTTGGGAATATCACAATTTTTAACCAAAATGTATTATTATAGGATGCATTTTTCAAAATATATATAGGAACTCCTCTCCAAAATATGGGAATTTTAAAAATAATTTTTCCAAGAATATAGGAATGCAATTGGAATTTATTTTTCCTAAAAATAGCAATATAATATAAGCAATATCCAATACTACATTATTTACTTTAAAAAAATATGGGAATATTATTAAATTTTTTTCCTCCAAAAATATGGGAATATCACAAGTTTAACCAAAAATGTATTATTATAGAATGTATTTCCCAAAATATAGGATTTTCTCCTAAAAATATGAGAATTTTAAAAGTTTTTCCAAGAATATAGCAGGCCTATAATGCAATCGAATTTCCCCCCCCCCCCCCAAAAAAAAGAGAAAAATACAGGAATTATTATAATTTACTATTGAAAGTATTTCTTAAAATATAGATTTTCTTTTTCCAGTAAATGTCGATTATTTTATGAATTTTCCTCACATAATATTAATTTTACAGAATAACTTTTTTCAAAATTATAGGATTTTGCAATTTTTTATGACAAATTACATTCCCTTAATGCAGGCAATGATAACAGAAAATATTTAGCAAAATTATCCAGTTTATTCTGGTAATGCACTGGTCTAATAGACTTGAGTTCAACTTAAAAAAGTTGAAAATAACCCCAGCAGTAATTAGTACTAGGCCAGGAAAACCTAGAAAAGTTTTGGCATTTCCTAAATTCCCTGAAGGCCACAAAATTGTCACAAATGAGTATTTTTTTCCTTTAGTTTTTAACAAGTCCTTTGTTGGGGAATAGAGAAATATACGATTAGCAAAGGTGGGGGTCAGGGGGAAGTAAGCCCCTCATAACATTTATGATATATTGTCTCATAAACTACCCATTTCCCCAACTTCAATAAATCATCGGTGGAAATATCCTGCCTCCAACATCAATTTGGTGCAAAAAGATGCAAGATTTGAGTAAAGGAACAAGCAGGATTATTTGATCAATTCTCAGGAGAAAAATCAGTCAAAATTAAAACAGATAAACCACCTAGAATGCTGCGTCAGCTGTGACCCAAATTCGGCATCTACTCACGTTTGTGATGAAGAAAATAGCATCAAATTTGCTTGCAAAATCCAAAATTCAGGAAGTGTACTTTTTGGTGCAATTTCGGGGGAACACAATCAGAGAACTTTTGGGACCGGCCTCATCGTTAGGCCTATCCAAATTCGAACGTCGTTAGGCCTGATTTACAAGCGATGTTTTTACTCGATTTTAAAATCCTGGACGCTCATATTTCACCACAGAAGCACATAATTGTTCACAAATTAAAATTTGCACATATTTCTTTTGAAAAAAAACCGACTTTTAACGCCTGTTTCAATGACTTTTTCGAAGGTAAATACATGGCACTCTACATCAGCCTACAACTCGTATTGCATATCAAGAAGGTGAAGCCAAATTGGAATACGGCGGCCATATTGGATCACTATATTTAGTCATAATATCGAATGCCGCTCTAGGTGATTTTTTAGATTATTGAGCGCTCATATTTTTCAACAGTAGCACATAATTGAGTTCACAAATTAAAATTTGCATTCATTTGCATGAAAAATCACTGACTTTTTCCGAAAGTAAATGCAATGCACTCTTATTTTCGCCTCCAATGTGCGTTGCATGCATGTGAAGAAGGTGAAGCCAAATTGAAATACAGCCACCATATTGGAGCACTATATCTAGGACAGTGATTTTGGAATTTATTGAAAGTTCATATTGTGCAACAACAGTACAAAACTGGGACAGTTAACATAAATTTGTTTTTGCAAAAAACCCTGAATTTTACAACTTTTTCAATGACTTTTTCTAAAGATGAATACAATGCACTCAACTTCTGTCTACATGTATTGCAATGGCATTGCATAGCACGAAGGTGAAGCCAAATTGGAATACGGCGGCCATCTTGGAACACAAAGTTTTATTTCTAACCCAAAGTCACTGATCTCTTAAAAACCCCAAAGTCAACCAAAGACGTTTTTGGTTAAAATTAATAAATGTCAATTTATAACAACAGAAGCAGGATTTATTCATGGTTAACCCTAGCCTGTTATCTGGCAGCATTAATACCACAAGCATATTTTATAGATAAGGAAACCCAACAGGAGTGCCAGATAGCAAGTCCAAAGTGCAAAAATGGTTGGCACGAGCTAACTATTCACAATATTTCGGACCAACACTTTTTCCCACAAAGTATCTGTTATCTGGCAGCACGAATACTGCTTTTGTGCAGTGGTGACAGTGCTGCCAAACAACACGCACTAAGGTTCACAAACTGTCTAAACACATTAGAATTTGAGCTTCTCGGCAGAAAACCAAAATGACACCATTAAAATGTCTACGGCCAATAACTTTGCTGGCCACGTGACAACGGCGCTCCTGCTAAAGACAAGAGCGCCATAACTCATCCGGGTCCTTAAGCATTAAAAGTCAAAAAGCAAACAAAACGATGCCACTTGCCAACGGATTTGGCCACAACGCCATCATTCCCGTCCCATTTGCCAAAATTTACGAGACAAACTTTAGCCCACAACACTATTCCGTTGCGCAAACAAATGACCACCGGTCAATAGTAACAGCAAGTGTATTGTGCCGACTTCTCGGAACCATTCCACACCATGACAAACTGGACACAAGTCTCAAAAATGAATGAATTCCAAGAAAACGTCAATTTTCTGGGCCATAATTCCACTGTCTTTGTGTATCCATGGACATCGGCTAATGGCTAAATCACACAACAGTTAATGAGGGAAAAGGAGAATCAATGGTTTCGTGGAAAATGCAGAAATTTTTAACATGAAACAGTTTACGGCATTTGAATACACCCAGAAAGTTTGAAAACAATCCACCAAATAGTTCTCCAGTAACAAATAAATACCGCGTGAGAAAAATGCATTGGTTAACACGTAACAGCCAGGTAACATGTAAACCAATGCATTTTTCTCACTCGGAATTATGTTATCATGCGAAACCTGCTCTACGAATCATGCTGAAATTTCACGTAGCGCTTGTTAATGCATCCTAGAGCATTCTCCAAAAACAAAATCATCAAGGGTCATAGGTTAACAGATACCAAATCCCCCAACACAATAGCCATTGGGGGAAAATATGAATGGGTTCGTGAAAAATGCAGAAATTTTTTACATAAAACTGCATGCGGCATTGGAATACACCCAGAAAGTTTCAAAACAATCCGCCAAATAGTTCTTCCGCAAAAAAATAATTCCGCGTGAAAAAAATGCATTGGTTAACACGTAACAGCCAGGTAACATGTAAGCCAATGCATTTTTCTCACTCGGAATTACTTTAACATTCGAAAACCGTTCAATGAATCATGCTGAAAAACCTGCATGGTAAGTAAACACCTCGGATTAACAAAAAAAACCCAACTAATTTCAGAAATAAGCCAAAAACAAAATGGCGTCTATTGACACTTTCCAATATTTAAGATCCCGATATATCCAGGGCAATGTAATAATTCCGCCATCAAATTTATGTACTGCTTTATATCCATGAGCCCACAAAATGAAATATATGGACATAAAACTCAGGTGACATATTTCCTTAGAAAAGGGCTTTTCCCTTTCAAAGTCATAAAACGCAGTTTGTTCTTTCCTCAAACGGAAGAAAATCAAACCCAACGGCACATTTTCCATAAGCTAAAAATGTAATTCAAGTATAGGAGACTGATATTAAGTTGAGATATACCGATATTTCAATCCTGCTCAGATATCGATTTTCGAGTGTGATATCAGAAATTCCCACAATGCACATTTAGACGTTGCACAATTTGGGCATAATTTTGGCAAAAAAGACACTTGAGTAATAAATACAAAAATAAAACCCAATTCATCATTTTATACCAAGTGTAAAGAAATAAATTAACCTCACAACTCTCAAAATTGTCAGAAATCTACAGCTTTATCAATAATGGTGTAATGCTAAAAAGAGGCAGCTTTTCCCATTGACAAACTTATTTTTCAAAGGGAAATCTAGTTCTCTATAAACTCAAATACATTTTGAAGAAAATTGCCATTTTCCATTAAGAAAGTCTATGTACCTAAAAAAAGGCGGATTTTTCCATTGACAATCTGATTTTTAATGGAAAATTTAGATCTTTTTAAACACATTTACATTTTGAAGAAAATTGCTACTTTCCATTAAGAAAGTTTATGTACTAAAAGAAGGTAGCTTTTCACATTGACAAACTGATTTTTTAATGTAAAATCTAGTTCTCTTTTAACTCAAATACATTTTAAAGAAAATTGCCATTTTCCATTAAGAAAGTCTATGTACCTAAAACAAGGCAGGTTTTCCCATTGACAAAATTATTTTTTAATGTGAAATCTAGTTCACTTTAAACACATTTACATTTTGAAGAAAATTGCCACTTTCCATTAAGAAAGTCTATGTACTTAAAAGAAGGCAACTTTTTCCATTGACAAACTTATTTTTCAATGATAAATCTAGTTCTCTTTTAACTCAAATACATTTAAGAAAATTGCCACTTTCCATTAAGAAAGTCTATTTACTTAAAAGAAGGCAACTTTTCCCATTGACAAACAGAGTTTTCAATGGGAAATCTATTATTATCTTTAAACTCATTTACATTTTGAAGAAAATTGCCACTTTTCATTAAGAAAGTCTATGTACTAAAAGAAAACAGCTTTTCCCATTGACAAACTAATTTTCAATGGGAAATTTAGTTCTCTTTTAACTCCTTGCCATTTTTCATTAAGAAAGTCTATGTACCTAAAAGAAAACAGCTTTTCCTATTGACAAACGTATTTATCAATGGAAAATGTAGTCCACTTTAAAGGGAAAGTCCCACTTTGAAAGAAGGTGGTTGTTGGAGTAAGAGCATGAAAAATTAGAAAAGTCATGGAAATTGCAATTTGATTTGAGCCCACCAATCAATAAATAAAATGTCCCGAATTCATGGATTTGGTTAAAAAAGCAAAGCCCAAATAAACGCAATTTTACCGTCAGTATGTAACGCCCTCTACTGGATGAAAGGCATCTTCCTAAAGATAGTATTACACTGTTAGAAATTCAATTTAACAATGATGTTTGAAATCTCAGCTGACGTAGGAGAATTCTCCTGATAGTGGGATCACCCCCCTACCATATGGCATTCATTTGCTGCCTGTAGGGTACTGAGTTGAATTGAATTGAATTGAAGGCAACAGCTCTCATGAAACATGTAAACACGCATGTCCTAGAGGGAGCCACCAACTATCAGTATCTACTGAAATCTATGGAAAAATGGCGCCTAACATGTATTTTACAAACGTCGTGATTTCTTCAATATGGAAACAGCTGCAATTATTATTGTCACAGCCATTCATGTCGAGTAAGTGTTATCCACTTAAATATCATTTGTTTCAAAGTGGGACTTTCCCTTTAAGGACAGTTTCAATACTTCCAAAGCAAACAAATGCAAAGGAAAGCCATTCATGCACAGATTGCAGTTGCCATTTAGAACTTCGTTAGGCCTCAAATTCAATTTGCTTCGATGGGAAATGGCATTGCTACTTGATTGACTGATGATACACCTCATTCTCCAACTAATGCCATTTACCATAAAGTGAGTTCAAACTACAGCATTTCTGCAAATGAGATGATGAGCAAGCTCACCAGGATTGGAGAAGTCAAGTGAACTCTAGAGGGCGCTTAATTTTATGAAAGCATTACAATAATCTTCAAAATAGTCCTAGCAAAATCACGAGTCTGACTAACCTGTTCAATTCTAACTACAATTAGCCAATTTTAATGTGTTACCTGAAAGCACACATTTAATGGTGATCATCATGTGCTTTCCCACATCACTCAATTGACAGTTCATAACGATGGCTTAAATCAGAAGTAGCGAATGAGCTCAAAGTTGTTTTCGAGATATAAGCATTTTTATGGGAAAAAAAGGTATAATTTGGAAATAAACAATATTAAAATGCTGAAGTTTGTTAAACAGATGAAAGTTAAATGTTATGATGTTAAGATGTTACATATTATAAATGTTTTATAGGGAATGTGCTAATTTTTGTTAAATAATTAAATTAGTAAATTAAATCAGTAATTTGAGAAATAAAAGGTTTAAAAATGCACATTCGCTAGTGTATCTTTGATAAAGTTAGCAGGAAAGCGAAATAAATTAAGTGTGAAGTAGCGCATGTGCACATCCATTAGTTTGCCAATTGAAAAAAATGAGCAAAAATTGTCAGGTTCGCTACTTGTAGTTTTAAAAAAATGAGCAAAAATTGTCAGGTTCGCTACTTGTAGTTTTAAAAAAATGAGCAAAAATTGTCAGGTTCGCTACTTGTAGTTTTAAAAAAATGAGCAAAAATTGTCAGGTTCGCTACT
>JAQIXP010004829.1:0-11076 GCA_034700285.1 Proteroiulus fuscus | reverse complement strand
TTTTGGAAACGTCGTGATTTCTTCAAAATGAAAACTTTGCTGCAATTATTATTGGCACAGAAATTAATATCTAGTAACTGCGTACTGTTTAAAAATAACTTGTTTCAAAGTGAGACTGTCCCTTTAACCAAACGCTATAATGCTATCCAATGTATTTTTGCAAAGTTTACTAATTCCCTAGCACATTAGCAACTTAGAGAAATATGCTAAAAATTGTTAAAAACAATCTAGCATTAGTTTGCCAAACTTGTATTGAAATTTTCATTTCTGCCTATACTTTTATGTTTGTAATTACGTTCTGGGATCATTCATAAATTACATTTGCACTTGCTGGAGGGGGAGGGGAAGAAGGGTCTCTCCAAAGTTTTTGTGACAGGAGGTGGTGGGAGGGGATATTCATAAATATTTCCAGCAATACTCAAATAAACTGAAAATCTAAGTTATTCAACAATGCACTCTGAAAGTTAAGTGATTAGGCCTACTTGGAAAATGATCCTTTATTAACAATTTCAAAGCAAATTATAGTATTAGCAATTAAATTACATATTTAATTAATAGTCATTAGGGTGACATGAGGTGTGACATGAGGGGGAAAGGGGGGAGGTAAAAATAGAAATGTTAAGAAAACGTAATTTATGAACAACCCCTTTCCAATAAGTCAAGTAGGCCTGATTTACTTCTTTAACCAGTTCATTTTGGTAAAATACCAAAATACAATGAAATCACATTAATTTTGCTATTTGTTAATGTAGACAGTCAGTGACTATGACTGTTACCAAACCTATACCATATATCTTATGTTACAAAAGACACCTAGCAGCCACACAGTCAATTAACTTACTCAGGCGCTATGTTCAAAGCCAAGCACATCAGCACACGTTTTCAGAATGCTTTTTACCTCCTGGCCACTAGATGTATTGTGGTCGAAAATATGATTAATTAGAAAATAGATGCGAGTCATTTGATACCGAGATTTTGTCTGGCATTTTCACAAAAAAACCGAACTAGCTTTGCCCAACTTTTGCATTTGTAACAAAAAAATTTCATTTGAAAAATGACTAAAAATGACACCCATTAGGTGATTGGACATGTACTTAAGTGGACATCACATTTCTCATTAAAATACGACAAGCGTTACAAATGCTCTGCGCATGCGTATCTGAATCTGGCATTCATAAATTAGACCTAGATATATTGCATTTCATAGATGTAATATCACTTTAGCATGATATAATGGATGATAAATACGCTTGTGGCTCACAATAATTTGCTTAATGATGCAAAAAAAAATAAAAAAGTTACAATACGAGAGGGCGCCACGGGTATTTCCTGCTTCATGCTAATGAGAGTGCTAACACAAAAGCGCCTTAAATCATTGAATAATTTATCCTTATCGACAACATGCATGAATGAATAGGTTCAAAATCGATAACTTACATAACAAAGAAATGCCAAAAACACAAACAACATAATACATATGCAATTTGTTTCAAAACAACATCAGAAAATAGCCCTATTCTACTCATTCATGTACAAAAATAGCAATTTTAACGTGGTTTTAACATCAAAGAAACTAAATGATGAAAATGTAAATAAATTAAGGACTAATTAGATTTCAACAGGCATACATACGTGCCTAAAATTTGCCAAAAATCACGTACATTATTATGAAAACTGGAAAATCGGTTAGAAATGCCTCATTAGGGATGCTTATAATGACTCTCAAGATGGCCGTCGTACCATAAATGAAAGCAAAAAAGTTTGTATATAGAAATACAGGGTTAGCATAAAAGAATGCCCATATGTATATACAGGACCTAGATAAGAAGCATGCAACAGAACAGACAAGAGCTTCTGATATATACACACTGTTTATATTGGCATTTTAATCATGATCTAATGTCCTACATTATGACCTAGTATGATTCAGCAAATCAAATTTCAGACATTCATATTACACATGTTCAGGAAACTTGATTTTCGTGACTGACTCATGCATTGCGGGAACTGTGGCATTCTGGGTAATGCAAATGGCGGTCAAAGAAAGTAGAGTTCGAATACCAGTTATTTATGGATTGTCCTGCCTTTTCTAACAGTTAACATATGAAGGCAATGAATATTAACTAACCATGATCTGCTTAAATCGTGAATTATTTTTAATTATGTTATAAGCATATGTGAGGTGTAGATCCATATTGATGGCTTAATTCAGAAGTAGCGAATAGTCTAAGCCGAAAATTTTTTTTTGAGATAATAGCAAAAAAGGTATAACTTGAAAATAAACAATGTTGAAAGGCTGAAACTTGGTGAACAGATGAAACAATATATAACTCGTATATTTTATAGGGAATGTGCTAAGTTTTGTTAAATAATGAAATTAGTAAAGTGTAAAGTAGCGCATGTGCACATCCATTAGTTTGCCTATTAAATACAGTTAATGCATACAAAAAAGTAACGAATATTGTCACGTTCGCTACTTCTATTGTGATAAAATTCCAGATCACGAGAAATTTTTAAAACTAAACTAACGAATGGTACCACTCGCTACTTGTAACGTTTAGGAATGATACCTTGTTGGATATTTGCTACTGTTCACTTCTGTAACTTTAACAATTATCGGTTAAATTAATTTCTGTAACTTTAGGTTTATTAGGGACACTTCCAGGATCACAATGGTACACTTATCTCATTTTTGACAAATTGGCTCATTCGCTACTTCTGAATTAAGCCATCGATATCAAGTTTATAACAAAGAAACTTCTGTCTCCAGCAAGGTCATCCATCACTGCTTTTTAACTTTTTTCCAAGAATTTATGATCTGTCCCATAAGGCCATAACTATCCAATGAATACACAAGGAACCACACCCTCTTATCCCAAAAGTGAGCCCAAAAGATGGGCATCAATTCTTTCAACTAATCGGCTTTTATTAAATAAAAAAAAACCGTCCGTTGATGCGTGATTCTATCGGGATTGATTGATGTATTGTACCCTATGTGTGACGTCAACATCAAATGGGAATCCTCAAGTGAGGAAATTATGGCAACAAAGTTGGCACAATAATACCAGACATATTCACTATAACTATATTAGACGTCACATACACGAACACACAATCAACATCAAGGGAATACGAAAAAGATGTTTGAGCACAGTGAGCACGAATGGATCCATTATATGACATTGTAGCCATTTTTGTTACACAGTATTCATCTTACACGATAAGAGCGTTTTCTAATCTCGCTTTGCCATATAAATATCCTTTATTTATAAACAAATCTTAAAAGTATTCTTTATCTTTCGCCAACTTGTTTGTTTCTTTTGGCTAAAAATATCAAAGATTGAATTCCAAAAGACTTAGTCATCATAAAAAATGCATTCTAAAAGCTACAAAATGAATGTCATTCATTATTTTACAGATCTGCCATCACAGTTTTAGGAAAAGAATATAATATATAGTCAGAGTTAATGTAACTTCATTCATAATTTACACAGAGCAGCCAGGAAGAAAACTATAGATTTTATTCTACCTGCTAGCTTTAAGCTGGAAAAGCTGGTGAAAATCTTACAAGAAACTTGCTTTAAACATTTGGCATTATAGTGTGACGTCACTCACACGGATGCAGTGGTGTTCGGGATTAGAAAAATCTTATTGGCCTAAGAAATGTATTTGTCTGGAAAGTCACTTCAGAGCTGCCTAAAACCCAGTCTGAAAGTAAAAAGCTGCATCCATTAGGCCCTATGCTAACTATTTGAATTGATGTAGAGGGCGTGGCATACCATGCATTTGGAAAATGCCGCCGCCATTTTTGTTTTGCTGAAATGGTGTTACTTATGTTTGGCATAACACACGTTAGATGTAAAGATTTCCGAAAGGTGTGACGTGACCTCACTCAGATATCTGCTAAGATCCCTCAGATATATGCTAAGATCACTCGAATATCTGTTAAGATCCTCTGTAATGCCGAAG
Source organism: Proteroiulus fuscus (assembly GCA_034700285.1). NCBI lineage: Eukaryota > Metazoa > Arthropoda > Diplopoda > Julida > Blaniulidae > Proteroiulus > Proteroiulus fuscus. The sequence goes on along the minus strand of JAQIXP010004829.1, from coordinate 7,107 downwards.
ACGCCCCTAAAGGTAGTGAAAGTAACAAATCTATAGCAAGCATCCTTTCTGGTCGCTAGGTGCAACTTATGAACTGATTTAAGGTTGACCAATTTCACTGACGTCATAATTGTGATTCCATCTTTTCACAAAGGACAAACTCAATCTTCAGTAAATAAGAATTCACCAAATGATAAATTTATAGAGGAGAAGCGGGATGGGGGAGCCACCAATTAACTAGAATTTGTTGACGTCATTAATGGACAACCCCCTTTTTGCCAATAATAATTTTACAGGTGAAAATCTTTCGTCAGAGCTGAAGTAAAGCATCCCCAACTCCCATTCATGAAACTTAAGTTGAAATCTGGAAAAAGTGCTGAATTGGTGGTTTAGGCCTACGTGTAGGATGTTACTACGTATAACATTCACAAAAACGCATATATCTCTCACGATTCCATCACCTGTCGCCATCAGTCCAAATATAATGGCATAATCTTTTTTTTTATGTAATGATTTAAAAGCTACTATTTTTAAACTTGTTAACGCTTTTTGGGGAAAAAGCGCTGCTCTTTTAGCCTTCAAAACGTACAGGAAAGTAGTTTCAGGGTTTGAAAATTGTACAGGTTAGTTTTAGGACATATTTATAAGGACATCCCCTGCTGAGTGCACAAATGTTAAGGAGGTTAATTACCGCGCTATGACGCCATCTCGCCTAAGATATGCCCTTCATATTATGTGTGTTTATCGTTCTAGTTCAGATAAACTGAAAAGATTGTTTTTCATGTATAATAATACTTTCGCATGTTTGATATAAGCCATTTTAAAACGGAATTGCACTCTCAGCAATTCAGGAAATTGCGAACGTTGCATGCGGTTGAGAACCCCTACTAAGACATGGAGAAATCACAAATTGACTTAATTTACTGCCTGCCTACACACGACATTATGCCTAAGAGCATAGTGGGAACACAGCAGTGTCGCCATCTTTTATTTTATTTTCTGCTTATGAGTAACGGAAAATACTGAGATTTGTTTCCAAAATAAACATTTCTCTTACTCAATAATTCAGACTTATATACTTAAAAATTCCTCCAGTTAAATAGGATCAACTGTATTTCAGAATAAAATATCTGAATTCAAAATGAATAAAAATTTAGGCAACCGTATTTTTAAAAATCGTTAGGAGGGGGTGGGTTTAACATGTGATTAAAGTTCATAAGTTTCAATACCAGTATAAATATATATATTTTTTAATTTATTTTACCAGACACAGACCCACAACCTATAGTAAATGTGCAAAATATAATTAACACACATGTCGAACTGTCAAAAATCTTAAAACTTTAAAATAACTTTTTTTTTTTAGATTTCTTTCCATTTCCACGAGAATTCAAAAAAAATAAAACATAAATAAATTAAACAATTGACAATAATTTTAATTAATTAATTAATTTAATAATAATAATATTAATAAATAACTACCCTTGGACTGCAATAGAAAAGTCCAGATAGTTTCCTGTACACTCAGACAAAAATTGCCTAAAACAGCCAAAGTTAGGCAATCACGCATAACATAACGACCCGTACTGTTTGCCTGGCTACAGGAGCGGGCAAATGCCATAGTTAGGCAATCACTCATAGCACCTGAGCTTTGCTCATCAACCACCAGTTGGATTTCATGGAGTGCAATTCAGCAATTGTATTTAACAAATGCTTTTGTCAATAACCTTTCAGAAAAGTTAGGATTTTAACTACCCTTGGATTACAATAGAAAAGTCCAGATAGTTTCCTGTACACTCAGACAAAAATTGCCTAAAACAGCCAAAGTTAGGCAATCACGCATAACATAACGACTGTTTGCCTAAACTAAAGTAAGGGGCAAGCGATGTACAGTTAGGCAATCCAGCATAGCATTACGACCCGTACTATTTTCTTAACTACAGAGGCTGACAAAGTCATAGTTAGGCAATCCCGCATAGCATTACGACCCGTACTGTTTGCCTAACTACAGGGGCGGGCAAATGCCATAGTTAGGCAATCACTCATAGCACCTGAGCTTTGCTCATCAACCACCAGTTGGATTTCAAGAAGTGCAATTCAGCAAATGTATTTAACAAATGCATTTGTCTTACAGTTTCCTGATCAACGTTAACTTATAACGTATTCGACCCACGTTTGTGCTTTTGAGGGCCACTAGGCAGTGAAACAGAAAAAGCTTGCGCAATTAACGCTTGCTTTCACTGATGGGCAGGCAATTTCCAAAAAAAAAGGCACTGATTTAAGGCCGATTCAAAGCAACCAAACAACGTTACGACGCATGAAATCTAATCGTCCAATCTTAACAGCTAACAATGCGGCTCAACCATAAATAAGTAAAGCCTATAAGCTTAACGGTTTATTAGTATAGCAGAAAAAAAAATTTAGCACATAATGCTGGATTTTTCCACTGCAGTTGCAAGCTGCAGCCAATAGATGGCAAACGCGCTAAGCCCAGGGGCCATTCGCAAAATTACTGACATGAATCAATTTGATAATGCACAACTTTAATCAAAATTCACCAAAAGTATGTGCATTTATCATAATATTTGTTTTTTATGTTATTTTTGCATGGGCATGATACTATAAATAACTCCAAGCAGGGATTGGAGGAGAATCTGTTGCATAAATTATACCTTTTCAAAGTCAAAAGAAAACAAGTCCTCTAGTTTAAAAACAACATTTCGTAAGCAGGCCTATTGGGTATTTATATTAATAATACAACAAGTGTTATTTTTAGCCTTATATTTATAAAACTAAGCCTATACTCTCAATAGTAATAATGCATTGCATGTCAAAATCATTCACATAAATGCATCACGTTAGGGATAGAAAAGTTAATTATAATTTTCCATCATGCCAAACGTAGAATTAAAGGCCGAAGGTCATTGGGATCCGATAAATCTTATATTTTAGCCTTAATAAATAAGAAAACATGGCAGGCCGTCAGAATTAGGATACATGCACGTACATAATCGATACAAATGTCCTTTTCAACCGGAAATAAAGTGGGCAGAACGGCAACCAATAGGAAATTAACTACTACTCACCAATCTGAAGAAAATTGAAAATCAAAAGAATGACTTACCTAGAAAATAAAAAGATTCAAAAATTAATAAAATGCAATGCCTACATTACAAGAAATGTATATACAGTATATACTCTATAGTGAAAATATCCGTTTGGATTACTAACAATTATAGCACTTTTTATATTAACTTTTGGTAGGGTCTACTGATATTTAGTGATCTACACTGATATCAGTGACAATACTGATTTCTACCAGCAACGTTTAGTCCAAAAAGGCATATACAAATCAATAGAGAACTGATTTTGAAATGACTTGTTATGACTTTTTAGTAACTATACACATCCACAGAGGGCGTCACATTTTCAAGAAGGAAACTACAAGCTTGAATATATAAAAATTCAGAACTAATTGAGCAAATTCATACTTGAGCATAAAATTGGCCTAACACATGCATGGACATAATGGGACCTATATATACATTATCTCAAAAGTCCCACAAGCAAGGTAGAAAATGAGTTATGAATTGGTGCCATTTTACCGATATACTGCAGCGCCCTCTTGTATTTATTTCGAGGTAATAGCGATCGACGGCCATTTTATTTAGAAGTTGCATGGTGCTTGTTCCTTTGTACAAATATACATTTCAAATCACTTAACTATTCCATAGCGAGAAAGTGAAGCCAAAACTGTAAATATTCACACAAGAAAAAAATGGCACCTATAGTATGTCGCTTGGAAACGTTAACAACGTGATTTCTGAATCATGGTAAGACTGATGAAAATATTAATATCAACGTCCTTCTCAATTAATGTTTGTCTTTAATTTAAAAGTCATCCGTTACAAGGAGAGACTGTTCCTTATAAGGCTTTTACATTACAATTGTTGATAACAACAAACTCATTATCAACAATCCATAGCTAATCCAGAAAAACCTGGCACGAGACTTTGGAGACACACTGTATACATGTATCTAAATCTAATGGATATCAAATACAGTCTTTGATATTTTTATTAACCCCATTCCACATTGTAAGTTTAATTTCCCTGCATCTTAAATTATAGTTAAGTTATCAATAAGCAAGTTAGTAGAGTATTTTGTACTTAAAAATTGAATTACTTTAATGTTTTTTTTTTCTGCAAATTGTCTCATTTTGTGAATCCAGGTGTGCACTTTCGTGCAAGAAACACTGGATTCACTTTCTTCTTTGCATATCGATTTTGAACGAGTAAGAAATACGAGTATACGAACGTTCCTTTGTAAAAACCACACTTGGGTAACAATTGAATTTCATCCACCTGAATGCCACGGTCTTATAAAACTTAAATTGTAAAAAAAAAGAAAAGGAAATTCGTGTTGCCATATATAAATATACTGATCTCGTATATATACTGTTCAACATGGATATACAATATTACGGGCATAAGGGCGGAATTGAAATGCACTTTTGCATAAACAAATTTTTGCCATCATTTTTCCATTTTAGAATGCATGGAATAAAGTAGGCTTATTTTTGAGTCTAATCTATTCCTACCACAAAACTCGTTGCACAAAGACTATGTGAGAGAAATGACAATGTGCACACGCCCAAAGGTAAATGGGGCGATGAAATCACGGGCGCTTAAAGGGATAGTCCCATTTAGAAACAAGTTAAGTTTAGGAAACAAAGCATGAACAATTAGGATAGACATGGAAATTGCAATTGGATAACGTGGATTTGGATGTAAATAGAAAGCTTAAATTGGCGCCATTTCACTGACACTGAGTAGCATCTTGTACTGGATAAAAGGCATCATAACCATAGACATATAACATGTCTTAGAGGGCACCACCAAATATCACTGTTTGCTGAAAGCTATGGAAAATGGCGCCTAATAAGTGTGTGCCATTTAAAAATCCCTTGTTACAAAGTGGGACTTTCCCTTTGACTATTGTCAGGGTGTCTGGCCAAATCCAGTAATAAATTTCCCTGACATTTCCAGCTTTTCCAGACAAGTTTTCACAAATTTCCAGACCAAACGAAAGTGATTTTTAACTCATTTTTACTGACACATGCAATTATAAATGCAATATTTGACAACTATACTCTAGGTCGCACCCACAAATCCATTTTATTTTCCCAACCCTAAAATATTTTTTATGCAGGCGAAAATCTGCAGGCTCTTGTACATTATTGCAAAAAAAAAAGACAGAAAATGGCGCCGCAGGTGACGTTTTTGCTCAAAAACCCTCAAAAATGTGTTAAAAATAACCAATTGTGCCTAATTTTTCATTTTATTTAGATTTTCCAGACACAGATCGAATTTCCCTGACATTTCCAGACACTACTGATTTCCCTGACATTTCCAGGTTTTCCAGACGGCCAGACACCCTGTATTGCGAAGCCATACTACTTTGCTTGTTTCAGTTAATGAGCCCTTGTTAAATGGAGAAAATTTTTAAAAAACATTCACCAAAAAATTAAGCAATTTTTTAGAGAATAAGCCCTAGCAAGTCATTAAAATAGAACTGCAGCGCCATGTTCAAAATGAGAGATGAATTTATAAAAATATTTTTTTTATTTTACGGGGTAATTCATCTCCCAAAGCAATAAAATATAAAAGAAAATATAAAATTCATTGCATTATTAATTACAAAAATTAAAAATAATGAATTTCATAAATAATTGAAAAAGTAATAAATACATTACTTGGGTAATAAAATGAAATAGGAGTACTGCCATCTAAGTCAAAAATAACAAAAATCTAACATAATAAATAAAATAGGCCTATGAATTATTTATAGTTACACTACAGGAAAACAATTTGTATTTTTATTAAACTAAGTAGGATTCGACATTTGAGAAACCAACATCTTGACTTCCATGGAAACTATTCAAGAAAATTGTTTACTTATAAAACTAGCTTTTAAAATAAAAAAAAATGATTAATGCCACTTGTTAAGTGTTTCCATTTAGAAAGAATGATTCCCAGAAGTCCGATGCTGCATAATAGGAAATGGTCAATGGTCAAGTGGCCATCGCTTTCTCATAAAAAACAACACTAACAGGATCCACAACAATACCCAGAAAATCGATAGAAAAAGTATATAAAATTGTCCACAAAAATATGGTCAGACAATCTTCTTATACATTATGTATCCCTCAGTAACAATAACTTGGCCTTTCAACAGTGTCCATTCTTTTTTTCCCAATCACTGGACATCATGATGACCACCATAAACTACAAGTACAATATTTTGCTAAAAACCTTCAGTCAAGTGCTATTTTTATCTGGCAAAATATCCAGCAACACAAGAGTTCGAGCCATGAACTTTAGACAAGAATTGGCAACAACAATATTATGTGATTTACACACAGGGGGCGTTCATAAATTAGTTTTTTTTAAACTACATTTATTTACCTTATTCTAAGGAAACAACATTACAGTTTTCAATGCAAAACAAACATCCTTGCAAAACTAATCTGATTTCTATAGAGTCTATTTACTTTGTAACTTTATCTAAATTTCCAGGAAAAATGAGAAATCATTCAATTAAAAGGTAAAACTGACTTTACTGATATATTGCTACTTATAATAAATATTGATATTCCTAAACAAACAAACAAAAATATATTTATAGGAAATAAAATGATAAAAATTCCTGAAAATTTCCCCCATTCAAAAATTTATAAAAAGAAAACCACATCTTTCCACTTTTCTTCCACTACTAACTGATCATTGATGGTGCTAAAAAGTTCTGAGATTTTAAGATTCAGATAATCCAGGGATCAGGCAATATGGCGCTGCCCATGTTTTACATAAAAATTGTTATTTGGTAAGTTTAATTTCAATATTATTTTATATTAACATTTAATTTTAATGCTAAGCACTTAAAAACACCTGTCATGAAGTAAAACTTCCCCTTTAAAGGGACAGTCTCCCTTTGAAACAAGATATTTTTAAACAGTACACAAATACTAGATATTAATTTCTGTACCAATAATTAATTGCAGCAAAGTTTTCATTTGGAAGAAATCACGCCGTTTCCAAAATGCACAGTAGGCGCCATTTTCCTTAGCCT
>JAQIXP010004828.1:0-11078 GCA_034700285.1 Proteroiulus fuscus | reverse complement strand
TAGCAGAAATAGTAAAAATAATCCAGAATTTAATAGAAAATAAGCAGAAATAGTAAAATTAATGCTGAATTTAAAGAGAAAATAAGCAGAAATAGTAACAATGATGCAAATCTAAGAGAAAATAAGCAGAAATAGTAAAAATAATGCAAATTTAAGAGTAAATAAGTAGAAATTCTGAAAATAATGCAGAAATTGTTAAATAATGCAGAATTTAAGAGAAAATACGCAGAAATAGTAAAAAAACAATTCAGAATTTAAGAGGAAATAAGCAGTAATAGTGGAAATTTAAAAAGAAAATAAGCATAAATAGTGAAAAATTATGCAGAATTTAAAGAGAATATAAGCAGAAATAGTGAAAAATAATGCAGAATTTAAGAGAAAATAAGCAGAATTTAGGAAAGAGCAGATCAATAGAAAATGTACGCAGAAATATAAAAAATAGGCAGAGATTACATCTCGACAGAATTCAGGTAAAATTAGTAGATTTAGAAAATCAAGCAAAAATTTACAAAAAGTGAGGAAACAGAGCAGAAATTGGCAAAAATGTGAGAATTTTGAAGAAAATAAACAAGCATAGCAAAAATTGGGCAGAATGTAGAAGAGATGGGCGAATGTGACCAGAAATGCGCAGAACAGAATTAAGTCAGGAAAATATAAATTTACAGAAAAACCGAGGAAAATACGGGCAGAAAATTCAGCCTAAACAAGCAGAAATAAGCTAAAAATTGGGAAATTGCACATGTGCTCGTGAATTGATACGGTAAACGTGCTTTTCTAATATTGCCTTCTGCTTTTCTATAACCCGATCATAAAAAAAAACGTTTTTATTTGAATATATTACAGTGGTAATAAATTTTTTTCAATAGTTTCTTCCCTGTTTGTTCAATTGAGTAGGAAAAAAAACGAGTGATCGAACATACTGGAATGGATGTACTCGGGTTCTGGGTCAAGTTCTTGAATCTGGTTGACAACAATGTCACGGTTTATTGGATCACAATAAATAAAGCTGTTGAAAATCATGGTAGCAATGGCAACACTGTTTGCCAAAGGTAAATATCCAAACTCCAAGCTCAAGTGCAAGGGAACAAGATCAAGTGCAAAAAAAAAACGAAGGAAAAAAAATCCAAATTGAACCAGATTTCAGAGCTTATTAATCAGTTTTCTAGGTTTTATCAATCTGAACTTTCCAGAATAACGAATTTGCTGCTTTTCGAGAGCTATGGAACAGTGAACTGATAATTAAGTTCAGTTTGGAGTTCGAATTCGGATACATTTCCAATGGGATAATGTCCCATTTTAATGAAAATTTAATAAATTTCTATATTTTATTTTCGAAAATGTAATGATTTCCATATTTTATTCTCGAAAATTTAATTATTTTCTTATTCTTTTTTCTCGATAATTTAACGATTTTCATACTTTTTTCGGAAAATTTAAAGATTTTCATATCTTATTTTTGAAAATTTTACTATTTTCATATTTTACTTTTCAAAATTTAACGATTTTCATATTTATTTTCGAAATTTTAACAATTTTTGTATTTTTTTTTTCGAAAATTTAACCATTTATATATTTTATTCTCAAAAATTTAACTATTTCCACATTTTATTTTCCAAAAATTTTTATGATTTTCATATTTATTTTCAAAATGTTAACGATTTCCATATTTTTCACCCAAAAAATTTAACGCTTTCCATATTTTTTCTCCCAAAAATTGAACGATTTTCATATTTTATTTTCGAATATTTAACGATTTCTATATTTTATTTTCGAAAATCTAAAAATTTTCATATTTACTTCTGAAAGTTTAACAATTTTCATATTATCTTCTGAAAGTTTAACAATTTTTATATTTACTTCTGCCTGAAAATTTAACAATTTTCATATTTACTTCGGAAAATTTAACAATTTATGTATTTAATTTTCGAAAATGTAACGTTTTGCTAATTTATTTTTGAAAATTCAACTAATTCCCTTATTTTATTTTGGAAAATTTAACGATTCAATAGTTTTTTTTAAAAAAATTTACTGCTAGAAAATCATTTCCCATATTTTCTAAACATTTCAATGGCAATAATAAAATTTTCACAGTTTTAAAAAAAATATAACGAGTCATGATTTGTGCGAATCTCCTGTGAATCATTAGAACGAATCCCCAATGATTCTTTAGAATTAATGCTTAGGGAATAACTAGGGGTAATCCCCAGCATATCATTAGTGAGAATCTCCAGTGAATCTGTGAAGATCCCCGAGGATCTTCAGGGATTAACGAGCATTCATTTTTTTTACAAAAATAAGCAGCGCCATCTACCGCTTGCTTTAATACCATTAGATTTTGCCAGCAAAATCTTTGTTCCGTTGGTTTAGTTTACAAAAGTAACTCCTAGATGGCGCCAGTCCCTATTGCACTAACATGGAAATATGGCGCCATCCATGTATTTTACACAACGTTAAGATTTCTGAAATACAGTAAGTCAGGTTAAAAAATTATTTTCTACGCCCTTCTCAACTACAATTTGCCTTCACTTTCAAATCAACTTGCATTAAGGTGGTACTTTCCCTTTAATAATGTATTAGTCTTTAGAATTTGAAAAGAAATTGAAGAAAAAAACATAAGTTATTACCTGTTTGAGGTAAACAAGTTAATAAAAGTCCTCTTCGACATCCGTCTTCTTGCCTTTATCCTGCGACTTCACCTGCTCCTGACTACGGTACAACCGCGCCACCTAGACGGACGGTAAGTTAAGAACCTTGGCTAGAAAAACTACTCGGCAACTGGTTCCGGGATGCTTACTTGGGATGCATCGGTTGCATCTTCCGGATTCTTATCGTCCCGGATGCGAATGAACCTGGGAAAGCGCAACGAGATGCCCTTTTCCGGGTCGACGATGCCGATCCCGGCCTTGTGGGTCGGCGAGATGGACAGGTCGGCGCACTTCACTTCCCAGACTTGGACGGCGTCGAACCAGACGTCGGGCGCCTGCGCCGCATCGTAGCAATAGTAAGGTTTCGGCTTTGGTATGACGTGGTCTTTGAAAAATGAGGAATTCTGAGCAAGGACCTCATCTTTAAATCCCGTTCCAATCTGTTAGTTTAAAAGTAAAAATTGCTTATAACAATCGCTTAATCGATATCTTAATTCTGAAGTAGCGAATAAGTCAAAAGTTGATTTTGAGATAATAGCATTTTTATGGAAAAAATGGTATAATTTGGAAATAAACAATGTTAAAAGGCTGAAATTTGATGAACACATACAACAATATCTATATTTTATAGGGAATGTGCTAATTTTTTGTTAAATAATTAAATTAGTAAATTAATTAAGCAATTTGAGAAATAAGAAGCTTTAAAATGCACATTCGTTAGTTTGACTTTTAAGTTTGCAGGAAAGCGAAATAAATAAAGTGTAAAGTAGCGCATGTGCACATTCATTGGTTTTTTTTTGAATAAAGTGAAAGCAAAAAAAAAGTAGCGAATATTGTCACGTTCGCTACTTTATTGTTATAAAAATCCATGTCACTAGCAATTATTAAAAGTTAAACTAACGAATGGTACCATTCGCTACTTGTAACTTTTAGGTATGATACCTTGTTGGATATTCGCTACTCTTCATTTCAGTAAAACTTAACAATTATTGGTTAAATTAATTTCTGTAACTTTAGGTTCATTAGGGACACTTCCAGGATCACAATGGTTCATTTCTCTCATTTTTGAAAAATTGGCTCATTTGCTACTTTTGAATTAAGCCGTCGATATTTCGTAGGTTTTTTCCCAGTTTTTTACGCTGATTTGTGAATATTTTATAAAGGAAACTTCATAATAACGGTAACCCATTAGTCCCACCTTGCAAATGGTCTGAAATTCCTCGTTGTCCGGATCGTAGCAGGCCAGCAGGAATCCGCCGTAGTTTCCGGTTCGCTTCCCTTTGCCGTGATAAGCACCGATGACGACTAGATCCAGCGTATCGCCAACGCCTTCCAAATAATCTTTCTTCAGCTGGAAAAAAAATGTCAGTTTTGAAATCTGTTTTCTGAATAACGAAAATGCCGTGCAAAATGGCACTATTGGCTAATACTTCTGCCACCAGGGGGCAGTAGATCGCTTTTGAATTCAGAGAAAGCATCTTAGTAACAAAAATGCCCTACAAAATGGCGTTATAAACTAATATAACCATCAGAAGGGGGATCACATTTCAGCCACACCCACTGAAAGCGCCTTTGCACGAAAATGCCCTACAAAATGGCGGAATCGGCTAATATTTCTGCCAACAGGGGGCAGTATTTCCTCAGCACTCAATGAAATCCCCTTTTGCATTAAAAATGCCCTACAAAATGGCGCAATTGGCAAATATTTCTGCCAATAGGGGGCAGTATTTAATCGGCACTCACAGAAATCCCCTTTTGAATTAAAATGCCCTACAAAATGGCGCAATTGGCAAATATTTCTGCCAACAGGGGGCAGTATTTCCACCACACTCAATGAAATTCCCTTTTGCATTAAAAATGCCCTACAAAATGGCGCAATCGGCAAATATTTCGGCCAGCAGAAGGCTGTATTTAATCGTCACTCACTGAAACAGGGTTCCCACACATTCAAAAACTAAAATTCCAGGACTTTCAAGGATTTTTATTCTGGTATTTCCAGGACTTTTCAAACAAAGATTACCTACCCAAGTTAACATTTTTTTAATAATATTTATTCTTGTTTCTTGTTTATAAGCATAATTTTGTACAACATTGCAAAAAGTGAAAGAAAACGGCGCTGCAGGCAAATTTTTTGCACAAAAACACTCAAAACTGGTCTAAAATCACCAAAAGTGCATAAATTCCAGGACTTTCAAGGTGTTTAAAATGTTTTCCAGGACTTTCCAGGACTGAAATTTTTTTCCAGGATTTCCAGGACTCGTGGGAACCCTGTGAAATCCCCATTTGCATTAAAAATGCCCTACAAAATGGCGCTATAGGTTAATATTTCTGCCAGCAGGTGGCCGCATTTCGACTGCACTCAGGGAAAGCCCCTTTACATAAAAAATAACCCTACAAAATGGCGCTATCGGTTAATATTTCTGCCAGCAGGAGGCAATTATTTCGACTGCGCTCACTAAAAGCCCCACTGCAAATTTACAAGCACAAAAAATTGAGTTTTCATGGAAAACTGACTGATGGCGCCATCTAGTAAATATTTCATGAAAATTATCCCCAAAAGAAGTACAAATAAAAGATATTTCTACCTTAAGCCAATTGTGAGAGCGTTTAGCTATTTCATAAGTTGCATCAACGGCGAGCGTCTTGACCATCAGACCTTCACACTTGTCTGGAAATTAGACGAAAAATTACTGACCGACTCTAACGGTTTTCTCCGTTTTCAAAATTAATGGCCTCACTTTTGATGGCTTCGTCCAAGAATTCTGCAATATCGTCTACGTTGTCAGAGTCCCTGGACGTGACGAAGACGAACTCTCCGGGGATTTCGTCAAAGTGGGCGTGCAGCAGTCCGCGCCTCTCCTCGTACGGCCTCCTCACCAGCGATTGTCCATTGACGAAGAGGAGATCGAAAGCGAAAATGCACACTTGCACCTTGATTTCCGATTCGGCTGCATCCTAGAAATAAGATTTGGAAAGGATTCCTCGCACAATAATCAAGGTTCGGGATAGGGTCGGGTTGGAATGTCCTTACAGAACATAATTTGGATTATTTTTTGGGGGAAATCTAGATTATTTGGCCTAACAACAGTGATTTTCAAAAATCACGATTTGGGTCTAAAAGTCATGATTCGGAAATCATAACTTTGGTAAAATCTGGATATTGAAAAATCATAACTATAAAATTTTGATATTCGGCCTAAAAATCATGATTCTAATGCCACAATTTCTTAAAAATTTTGATTAAAAACCTTAAAAAACATGATTTTCGGAGCAAATAAATTTAATTTCTAAATTATCTACTTTTTTTCAAAATATTCTAGAATATTTTTTTAAGAAGAAATGATAACTTTTTCAAAATTATGATTTTGGAATTATGAACTGTAGTCCTTTAAAGATTTTAGCTTATAAATCAATTATTTTTGGAACAAATAAGCAAAAATTGTAACTAAACTAGATTTTTTTCCAAATATGCTAGATTATAATTTTAAGAGGAAATTATGATTTTACCAAAAATAATGATTTTGGAATTATGAGTTTTAGACCTATTAAAAATAATGATTTTCGGAGCAAATAAGCATTTTTTCAAAATATTCTAGATAATTTGTTTAAAAAGGAAATCATGATTTTATCAAAATTATGATTTTGGAATTAGCAGTTTTAGTCCTATTAAAAACAACGATTTTTGGAGCAAATAAGCTAAATTTGTAAGTAAAAAACAATCTACCTTTTTTCAAAATACTACTGTACATTATTTTTTAAAGAAGAAATCATGATTTTTATCAAAACTATGATTTTGGAATTATGAGTTTGTCCTCTTATGATTTAGGCTTAAAACTTCATGATTTTCGGAGCAAATAAATTAGATTTATACTTTTGTTGAAGAGGAAATCATGATTTTACCAAAAGTATTATTTTTAGTCCTGAAATCAAACCTTTATAGGATTTTAGAAATCCAGATTTTTTTTGCTTGAAAATTGAGATTTCCAAATCATGATTTGTAGGCTGATTTCCAGATTGCAATGAAAAAAAACTACATATTTTCAGAAATCATGATTTTGAATTATGATGAAAAAAATCTCAATTTTTTTTTATCAGAAATCATGATTTTGAATCATTTTTTTTTCAGAAATCATGATTTTGAATCATTTTTTTTTTCAGAAATTATGATTTTGGGGAATGATTTCGGAATCAGGAATCTCACCTTTCTCTTCCGCGTGCTCAGCACTTGAAACGGCAGGATCTCTTTCTTCTCTTTGTCCCAGGCCACGGCCTCGCTGTCCAGAATGAAAGATTCCGTGCCCGGCTTCAACGACTTCAGAATCCGGGAGATGACGTCGGGATACTTTGACGTGTTGTCCTCTTGATTGCGGCTGTAGATGTGCACCCCGCTCTTATCCGTCATGTGGATCTGAAAAGCCCAAAATTCTGTAACGGGATTTCGAGGAAATTTGTTGAGCTACGGATTAAGGGATCGTACCTGCGCACGCTCCCCATCGTACTTGTACTCGCATGTGAATTTGGCATCTTCGAACCTCTGCAAGACCTCCTGCACTCCCTTGGTCGGATGGGCCAACATCGGCTTTATCGGAATTCCCGGCAAGATCTTGCAGTGTTCGGAAAGAGCATCGATGCCCGTATCCAAGAGCACCTTGATGATGGCATCGTAAGACGGACATTCACTAGAAATAATATGCATTTTTTAAACATTTGGTTACTCAGTACGGTTCAGAAATTTGTCATAAAATCTTTTTTCTATTCTACGTGGTGTCCGACGCCATGAAAGGAAGGATCCTGATTAAATCATTGCTTTGACGCTAAATCATGATGAAATCATTGGTTTGAAGCTAAATCATGATTACATAATTGATTTCAAAAATGTATCATTGATTAAAAGCTACATCATTCATTGAAAGTCTATTCGATTTAAGGCTAAATCATTTATTTAAAAGCACACATCATTGATTTCATGCTAAATCATGATTTAAATTATCAATTTCAAACTGTATCATTGATTAAAGCTAAATTAAGACTAGATCCTTGTTTTCAAAAATGTGAAAATGTGTCAAAGATTAAAGCTAAATCATGATTAATCCTTGATTTCAAAAATATGTTATTGATTAAAGCTAAATGAATATTAGAGCCTTAATTTCAAAATTGTATCATTGATTAAAGTAAAATCATTTAGATCCTTTTTTTTTTTAAATGTGTCATTGATTAAAGCTAAATAATGATTACATCCCCAATTTCAAAAAATTAATCATTGATTAAAGCTAAATCATGATTAGATGCTCGATTTCAAAAAAATGTCATTGATTAAAGCTAAATCATGGTTATATCCTTAATTTCAAAATTATATCATTGATTAAAGCAGAATCATTAGAACCTTGTTTTCAAAAATGTGAAAATGTGTCAAAGATTAAAGCTAAATCATGATTAATTCTTGATTTAAAAAATATGTCATTGATTAAAGCTAAATCAAGATTAGATTCTTGATTTCAGAAATGTGTCATTGATTAAAGCTAAATCATGATTAGATCTCGATTTAAAAATGTGTCATTGATAAAAGTTAAATCATGATTGGATCCTTGATTTCAAGAACGTATCCTTAATTAAAGCTAAATTTTTTATTGAAAGCCAAACTGTTATAAAGCTAAATCATTTATCAAAGGCTAAATCATGATTAAATAATTGATTTCCAAAATGCATCTAAAGCAAATATCATTGAATTAAAAAATAAAATCGCTGCTTTAACGCTAAAAATCATGGAGTTAAAGCTATCTGATTTAATTAAAGCTAAATCATGATTAAACCAAAGTTATCTTTTAAATCAGCAATAAAAATCAAAAAAAAATTAAGGCTGGCCGATTTCCCCAACTTTTTAATAAACAGTGAAATTTCCCTGAGTTTTCAAAATTGCCCCAACTTCTCTGACAATTCCAGGCTTTGTAAGTATGGAAAGTAACCCCGATTAAGATGGTGGCATGGTGCTAACCGTTCTTACCAGTAAGTAGTTTTCACGATGAGCGTATTCGCCTGCAATTTCTTGGTGTAGGCATCCGACGACATGCCCTGCGAAGAATTTAAAATTTCTGGCGGATAATCTGGAAAAACATACGAATTTTTTTAGAAAAAAACCCCACGCCGTAAATAAATAAACGTAAAGATGCGAACCTTGTTCCGGTGGAGTAAGAGTCGCAGCTTGGGCCAAAGCGGCAAGCAGCGACTGTTCCGCTAAGCCGATTCGTAGCTTTCCACTAAGCGACCTGATGAGATATCTCGCCTCGCACTGCCTACATGCCACCAACATCACTTTGATCTTGTCAATTTTCTTCGACATTGACTGAGAAATACAAGGATAACATTAAAATTTATTAGAATACTGTGTGCCTTTTTTGAAACCTATAAAAGACTGTCCCGATACAGACTCAAAGAGATGATTCAAAGGGAAAGCCACCCAGGGATGCAATCCATATTTACAGACAAAAGCGCCACCAAGTGTAGGTCAACGCCACTAGAAATCTCAGAAAATTTCCGCCATATTATAATAACAATTGTAAAACATTGGAATATTTTCATAAATATTCCATTCTTTGTAATAAGTTTTTTAAGCATTATTGCGTAGAAGGAAAGTGTAGTCAAAATTGAATGATTTCAATGATGAACCTTTCTCCCATATTACTAACAGATGGCGCTAAAATTTTCTGAGATTTCACGATTTGAAGCGATTACGATCGGAAGGGCGTGGAAATTGAAATTTTATTTGAGCCCACAATCCATTTAATAAAATGACTCGAATACATGAATTTGGGTAGAAAATACAAAGCCCAAGTAGGCGCCATTTTATTGACAGTATGTAGCGCCCTCTACTGGATAAAAGGCATCAGCTCTCATGAAACACGTAGTCACACATGTTCTAGAAGGCACCACCAACTTAGTGTCTGCTGAAATCTATGGAAAAATGGCGCCTAACATGCATTTAGAAAACGTCGTGATTTCTTCAATATGGAAACTGTTGCAATTATTATTGCCACAGCCGTTCATATCTAGTAAGTGTGTACAACTTAAATAAATGTTTGTTACAAAGTGGGACTTTCCCTTTAATCGCAATCAATCAGGAAAATGTATAATCTCGGCATTACTTACTGCATTTCCACTCATTAGAGCAATTTCCCGCAATTTTTCATAGACACCCGTGACGGTCAATTTCGGGGGTTGAAACATGGTTCTTTGGTTTGATCGGCCAGCCTATTAAAAAGTAGAACCAGTTTAAGGTTAAATCTGACTCAGAAACTTGGCCGAAGCTAGTTAAGGGCAGCAGCATACCTCTGCGATGATACCGAGGTCGCCCTTCACGGCCATTTTGCTCTTGATGGAGTCCACGCTTTGCCCGGTGGACTGCGAAATGGCCTTCATGAGAACTAGATCGCCAACTCCGAGTTCCAATCCCTCGTACGCAGGCGCTAGCTGGTTAAGGCACAGGTAAATGCAGTACAGGAGATCCTCCGGACTCAGGACGATGACCGAACGAAGGAAATTGGCCAAGAACTCGATCATCTTTAATCTAAAGACAATGTATTAGTTTAGAATTTCAAATAAACGATGAGGCATAAAACAAAAAAAATGTTAAATTTTTTTGTGGTTTGAAAAGGAGGGATTCGACAAACAACATTTATCTGCAGGAGCATGATAAGTCCCATGATATCTAAAAGGATTGCTAATATTATAGTGAGATTTGCAGGATTTTATGAAAATGGATGGGATTTTTAAAGCATGGCAATGAATATTCAAGATTAACGGGAGTATTTCCAAGATCTGACCAACGTTATTTGAAGTGGTAACAAGATTTTTCGGTATGTTTTTCCGAGAATTTGGACAAATTACATTTCTCTCTACAAATCTGAAACATCCAACAGATAAAGAGTTTAACACAATGGAATTTTATACAGAGTTGCGAGATTTTACGAAGATTAACGGCGGATTTCAAGAAAGGCCAGAGAATTTCAAAATTGCCAGCAGTTTCTACACACACTTGACGAGTCTAAAACAGGTGCCAAAAATCAGTAAAAGTGATGGGGATTTTATGTAACTGAAAAGTAGAGTGACAGGATATCACGAAATTGCCAAGTGGATTTTCTCTAGAATAAAATATTACAAATATTTTTTTGGAATTGCCAAATTTCACCAATTCTGGTTTCCACATTCAAAATACGATATCTTAGCTGTTTTTAAATGTTAATCCCTTCAATAATTGAAAAGGAGAAACAAGACAAAGTCAGGATTTGAACCCCCGAGCCTCCGGCTTTCCGTGCCAGCAGCTTAAGGGGGCTGTCCACACTTTTAACAAAATGCATGCTCCTATGGGAATCTCCATGTTAAATAAATTAAAGTACCGGTACAAATTAATCGATAATGGCTAAACATAAATTGACGGGG
>JAQIXP010004827.1:0-11078 GCA_034700285.1 Proteroiulus fuscus | reverse complement strand
AACACCCTGACAAATTTTGGTCCAAATATTTTGTGGTCACTGGGGGACCACTGGTCGTTTTAAAATGGAATGACCCACAACTAAAAAAAATGTAACCTACTCACTGTTATTTATGCTGTTTTGCAAATCAAACTTTTTTCGTTAGGGACAGTCTCACTTTGAAACAAGTGATAGTCGCTTAATTGTGGTGAAACGTCAAAAAGTATGCATTGGCATTTTTCGCATTTTTTTATTTTACTTTCAGCCCATTATTTGTAACTTGGAAGATTGGCAAGGACAAACGTTTACGGGGTTGTATAGGCACCTTTAATGCTATGAACCTCCACCATGGGCTCAGGGAATATGCCGTAACTAGGTAAGGGGTTGTCTCATGGCAAAAAAAAAAATGCTCGGTTCCCTGGTGTTGACAGTGGAGAAAGTTTAGCAATTGCACTCGTAATTTCTCAGACGATGAGCTAAAAATCTCATCGGTTTTCCCCGACTGCTTCGAATACGTATATTCTTGTTTTACCTTGCCAAAAGAGTGATCTTCACTTCTCTTATCTGTTTTGCAATTTAAAAATAATTAATATGAGCAGTTGGAAATGCAAACCAGGCCTATATATTCTTACCAGCAGTTTATTAGTGTGGATTTTTGACGTAAGAGTAATTTACTGGTTCGCTCGGAAGGGGCGAGAAAAGTTTTATTTTCTTATTAAACGTGTTACTTTAGCAACAGTTAAAAAAGTAATGGCTGCAGGGAACAAATATGGTGTGAGGCCATCCCTTTTAGGGTCTACCCTAAGCCTCTTAGAATATCAATTGGATGTGTGGGGCAAATTGTATCAAAGGTGCTCATACAGCCTCTTGAAGGTTGGTCCCGGTCAAGCAAAGTAGCGCAGAAGCAGATCTGAGGATGTGGCGCCGGTCCAACGATGGCTGGGGAAAAAGAGAGAGACCAAGAGCAAGATAAGGACCCCGATCGAGCGGGGGTAATTCGGAACAGAGACGAGACGCAATGAGGGAAGTAACGTTCGATCTTTTGTAATAAAAGACGATGGGGCGAGAGAGGCGAGCCACTCGAGAATTGCTTTTCGATGGTTGCCTCTCTCGTCCGGAGCCCACGATCGAAAAACAAGCGCTTTTTTTTATTTCTTGCTATTATTTTCAATTTTCACTTTTTTTTTAATTTTCAAACACGCGTTGAAGTAGGTTTGCAAATGTTTTGAATGGTTGTCGTAACGGACGTGCTTGTTTGTTCCAGTGCTTTTAAGGACAGCCGTTTCAGTCCCGTCGCCAGGGAAGAGTTCTCTAAACTGCACGTTTCCGTCTCCATCCTCCGGCATTTCGAAGATGGCAGCGACTATTTGGATTGGGAGGTAATTTTAGCGTATTTGTAAGACAGTTGGGCCAATGGCGGTACAGAGTGCATCGATAATGAAAGAATCGGTGCGACAAATAACTCGTCGTTGCAATGATCGACGAGCTACGAGAAATCAGAATTTTTAAGTAAAACACGGGTAGAGCAATATTACCTGATCTCGGAACCACCTAAATCAAAATCTCAGAAAGTTTAGCGCCATCTGCTGGTAATTGGGGGAAAGCTTCATCATTGGAATCATCCAATTTTGGCTTCACTTTCCTTGTATGCAATAATGCATAAATAATGTATTTCAAAACAGGTTTAATTATTATTTAAATATACGATACTATAATGTCGATAAGATAGAAAGTTCCTTGCAAACGGAGGGCTCGAATATGAGCCGGAAATTTTGTGAAATGTAGTTTAGTGTACATTTGTGGTGCTTTTGGCAAATAGAAAATGAATGGCCAGTAATATTTTTCATGAAATCATGGTCTTTTATCTTCGCCTCATTCATTCGTGGTAATCTTGCATCACGGGAAAAATTGAACTTCTCATATTTGGCACTTAATTCTTCTGTCGTTTTATAAGCATAAGTTCTTCCACTGTGAACCAGACCAAAATGCAGATTTTCAAATATTTTGTGCATGAATCCTAACAACGTTCATTGACTATTTTGTAATTCTGCACTTCAGTTCGATGCATTGAATCGATGAATGGTGAAATTCAATCTGGCACAAACTTTATGTCGCATGCAGTAGATACAGGAAGTTGCTATGTTCAACCTGGCAGATGCCAATATACCAAGATGTACAAGTTTTGTAAGAAGGAGTAAATATCACGATAAAATTATTTTTAAAACCTTTTTTAAAACCTGAAACTACAAATGAGCAATTGAAGAGCTGAGATTAAAAACAACACGCGTCCCATTTTTGCTGAAAATGAGATAGAACAACATTTTAGCTATCATTTTAGCAGTTATATCTGCTAAATCAAAGAAAAGCTGGGGTAAGATAGGAAAAAGATGCTCATTTTGACCACTGAAGATGGGTATTGAATACCCAAATTTGGGTATAGGGTTAAGGTGAACTCACAAAAAGTAAATTCCATTTCAGGGAACCAAAATGTGAAGGTGCATCCAAATGGGCAAGTTTCTATCTTAAATATTAAGCTCAGCATTTTATAATAACTAATTTTTATGCAATAACTCTCAATTTTGAAATTTTTCTTCAAACGCCTATTTCTCAACCCAAGAAACCTGGACTCGTGCTGTTTTGGTCCATTTTTGAGTGAGCCCCTTAATCCCGCCCTCCCCCCTTCCTTGCATAGGTGATAGGATTGTTTATTACTGCTAATGGATAATGTTAGGCGCCGCGTCATATATAATAGACGGTCACAGGACGATTGTTGGGAAATTCATATTAGTAATGAAACTATCGAGCGTGTCTAGAATTGTGTTAAGTTAACATCCGAATCGGGAAATATTGCCCTGCCTGCGTTTCATGATTGTTTGGGCGTACTGCAGGGTTTCTCTATTCCATTTATTTAATTTTCAGATCGGCGTGCACGGTATTCGCATTGAATTCGTCAACGAGAAGGGATCGAAGCGGACGGCCACGTACTTGCCGGAAGTGGCCCCGGAACAAGGTAGCCTCTTTTAATGCCGTGGTTTTTGGAGGGACATTATTTTATTCAAATTTGGAGAGAGGGGGGCGAGGAAACTTAAGTCTAAGCTTACTTGGAACACATTCGTGTTTTAGGGTGGGACAGAGTACAGACCATCGATTCTCTACTACGCAAGGGTGGCTACAAGGGAACCATATCGAACGACGTGCGTCGTTCTATTAAATTGACTCGATATCAAAGCGAGAAGATGACCGTGAGCTACCAAGAGTACATGAACCATTGGCGCAATCGACGTTGCTAGCATTGGCCCAAACTGGCGACGTCCGGTAGCCACGGCGAGCCAGTCCTTCATCATATTAGCGCGTCCGGTGCGTCGGCGCCTCCGCCGGTGGTGGCAACGACGATCCCACAAGCACGCGTCTCGGACGTCGGCGTGGTCCAAAGCGGGCAGCCCTTCTACGGGCAGTTTGCGTTGCCGCCCTACCGGCAGGGACACGCCTGGCCGGTCGGAGGCTTCCTAAACCAGTCGACGACGCAGGCATCCCAAATGGTTCTCGGGGAGTTTGTGCACTCGCCCTTTGCCCCTCTGGCCCTACACTACGTTCCTACCGTGCAACACCGTCCGGGACGAGATCTCACTTGGGTCACCGCATCACCTTTCCCTTACGCTCAGCCGCGAACAAACTTTTATGGGCCGACTTTCTAAACCCGTACCGTGCGGATCCTCGTTGGTTTTTTTTTTTTACTGATAAACGGGAACTGCCGCCACGCTTTGACGCGACTTAAAGACGACCGACGCGACTTAGTCCACTTAACTGATAGAGTACACTCTTCGAGTGCCTATTAACACACACACACACTCACGTACACACAAACACGCCGTGCAACGCGGGGAAAATCTCACTTCTCTCGCCACTATGCAAATGTTCTGTGGATTTTATTTTTTTCGCAAGGAAGGGGCGGATGAATGGACCAAAATGCGAATTAATCGCTCGACCGTACGGACCTTTTATCTGCTCCTGGAGCGTCGTCGAACGGATTGCTATGCGCACTGCCAGTGCATCATTCGGATGAAGAAGAAAAAAATCTTAAAGAGAGCTGGACACTAAAGGGAGCAACGGAGCATTGTTGAAAAATGTTAAAAGAAATTGTTGTCGTTGTAGCTTTGGTCCGCGTCTCACTAGAACAGATAATTATTCACGTTTAAGGATGGGTTGATAGCATTTTCGTTCCGTTAATCGGTCCAATTTTAATTGCCGATGGATCAGAAATGTCCCCGTCGACTTAGTAGCACATTTTTACTTTTAGGTGGGTTGCAGTTTTCTTGCTATAGCAAAAAATTTTTAAAATACATAAATGGATTAGCGTAGCTATTAGGCGAAGGTTTTTCGAGAAAAGTAAGTAGATTCCAACAGTTCCTCGGGAGAACGAAGCTTCTCACGAGTGATCCACCCGACCGATTTTTGAGTCGAAAAGCTTTGGAGTAATCTGTCCAACTCAATTGTCTGCTTTTAAATTAAAGAAATAGTTAATAGCGACGTAGTTATGCTCTGTCGCTAACCGATGAGATTTACGGCGGTGGAGAAAGTTGAAATGAGAAAAGGCCAGTTGGGCAGATTATAATCGGGCTTGACGGGAGGAGCGCTGGCGGGATTCCGATCGGAAGTTTTTGACCGAGAATTTGAGCGATCGTGTCCAGTTATGCTTTCGCCAGTAAATGATACACAACTGTTGTTTTTTTAATTTTGAAAAAAAAATTGCTTGTAGAAGTATAGGCTGTTAGCTGGGGTTTTTTTTCTCTTTTCGTCATATTTGTTGAAAAAAAAAAGTCTTATTAGGTAAAGATGCAACTGGGGAAATGTAATACCGAGCGTTATTTGATTGTTGGGGGCCAAGCAGGAAATACCAACTGGTGCCTGCAATATTTAAGGCAAATAAATAGGCCGACCTCGAATATTATATAGTAGTATTAAAAAAGCGCCACCCCGACCCCCTCCTCATCCAGAGCGCCGTTAAGGCCTTAGCTCCCCTCGCTACATTATGGCACCCGTGTTAATACGGTGCAAACTTAATTGATCCAGGTATTTTTTGTATCCATAATTCCCATTTGTTTGCATTCTATGGATTCGTATATATATATATACACGAGGCTGCTATTATATCTTTTTATGATTGGAGCGAGAGTTCTGCCCCGACGGCACCTCTTCTCACCCATTTAATGAGTGAATCCCTTCCATCCCTCGACCTCTAACCCTTCATGATCCCACATTCGTTACTAACAAATACATCGCAGAATCGTCTCGCATCCCAACTAACACAATCCGCAAAACAAAACATTGTGATTTTTTTTAATAAACCGATACATGTATAAGTTTAATATTCTGATTAAATATGGGAGAAAACCTTTTCATTATATTTCTATGAATTCTCTCTCTCTCTCTTGAGTAAGACGGAAATTCTGGCTTAATTCCTAGTTGGTATAACAACATGGTATCTACCAGGTTTTATAGTCACTAATCGATGGCTTAATTCAGAAGTGGCGGGTGAGCCAATTTGTCAAAAATGAGATAAGTGAACCATTGTGATCCTGGAAGTGTCCCTAATTAACCTAAAGTTACAGAAATTATTTTAACCAATAATTGTTAAATTTACAGAAGTGAAGAGTAAAGAATATCCAACGAGGTATCCTTAAAAGTTACGAGTAGCGAATGGTACCATTCGTTACGTTTTCTTTTAAAAATTTCTCGTGAACTGGATTTTTATAACAATACAAGTAGCAAACGTGACAATATAAGAGTTCTTTTTTTTTTTTGCATTCACTTTACTCAACACGTTACACATTCGCTACTTCACACTTCATTTATTTCTCTTTCCTGCAAACTTAAAATTAAAACTAACGAATATGCATTTTTAAGCCTTTTCATTTCTCAAATCACGTAATTAATTTACTTATTTAACAATAATTAGCACATTCCCTATGCAATATATATATTGTTCCATGTGTTCACCAAATTTCAGCCTTTAACATTGTTTATTTCCAAATTATACCGTTTTTCCTTAAAAACGCGATTCGCTACTTCTGAATTAAGCTATCAAAATGAAAAAGAACCCCTGAAAGATAGTTGGGAGGGAAGCTATGTTTCAGGGGTTAGTTTTTTAAATAATATTGTTTCAAGAAGCTTCACAGAATATTGTATCTGTGTCATGTAAAACAGTTTAATCTACGATTTAGTTTTGTTTTTATTTATTTAGAAACAATTTGTAAAATAATCTCCTGAAGTATAGCTTTCCCCGCAACAAACCAGCCATGGGGAAAGCTATGTTTCAGGGGTTCTATGTTCAGTTTCTAATGAATAACCCATATAATATAGATATATAGATTATTGCCTGTTGAAATTAACAACAATTAATTTTAAAAATGAAATTTATTAACCTTATATATACTACAAATTTAGTTTATATCTGGACTATTTGAGGCTATGACTCATTATCTTCTTCTTCTTCAATCACATAGTTAATATTTCTCTCAGTTTAGGAAAATATGTACAACTGATCGTCAAGAGAACATCCCATCCAATTTTGCTTCAATTTTATCTATGGCCCTCACTTCTAGGTGAGTAATGGATGCCGTTAAGAGTACGTGAGCTAACGCAAAATAGCCGAGTGGCCGTAGTTCTCTCTTCACCATCGACCACAACAGTTCGCCTAATCCTGCAAATTTTGGCCAGGTGGGAACTGGATAGGTGTGGTAAATATTAGCAAAAAACATGGACGTCACCGGGGCAAAAACTGCCGGATACAATACGCCGAGGCTAAGCTGGGCGGCGATGGCCCTCGTTTGGAGGCAGGATGGACATTCGGTCTTCCTTATCAGGATATCCGAGCTGATGAACAGACTGTGGGCCACTGCCGAGAAAAGCGGAGGAAGGGCGACCGTGGGCAAGTAACTGGACCTGAAGCCGTGTGGACCCAAGTGCAGCATCTTTCGAAAAGATGTATTCAAGTAGATGCCAGTCAGTGCAGATGTACTAGCCAAGATGGCATTGCCAAATGTAAACGGCCAACTGAAAAAAAATTATTAAAAACAAAATAAGGGTTCAAGTGTCCCTCAACCTTCCAGTAGCAGGTACCCCTTATAAACAGGCAATCCTTTAAAGGGAAAGTCCCACTTTGTAACAAGTGATTTTTAAATTGTACACACGTAAAGAATTCATGACGTTTGCTAAGTACATGTTAGCGCCATTCGGTGCCGCCCTCTAGGACATGTATGTCTATGGAGCTGAAGCCTTTTATCCAATAGAAGGCGCTACACAGCGTCAGTGAAATAGCGCCAATTTGGGCTATTTTCATCCAAATCCAAGTATTCAGGACATTTTATCTAATGATTGGTAGGCTCAAATCCAACTGTAATTTCCATGTCTATCTTCATTTTTTATGCTCTTTTTCTTTTTTTCTTGAGACCAACTTGGTTTCAAAGTGAGACTGTCCCTTTTAAACAGGTAGGGTTATAACTCATGCTTACACGTCCAATCTCGGTTTCCAGGCTCTAATCAGTTCCCATTGCATGACAATGGCTTCTGTTTCTGTAATTTCAATAGCCTTTGTTGACTTTTGTCCATGCATTATGTTAAAAAGTGAGTTATTTCATAGATTATAATGTTGTTTTATAATCTCTGGTCATTTGTTATTACACGTGCTCGTTCATGGTGCAAAAAATGCAACGTCGCTTAGACGATGCGTCTTAGAGGTCGCTCGCGTAGCTAATGAAATTTGGTTTTAATAAAAAAAATCATGTCTATTGGCGATTTGCTGGACGATTACGATAGACAAATGATGAAAATGACAGGTAAATTGACTTTTATTTTGTGTTAAAATCGTTCGTGGCTGTAGTAGAGTCCATTTTGCTGCTTAAATGAGCCTCACCCGGCATTTCTACTGCCAAAATGAAAATAAAAAGGCCAACATTTGGATTTTGACGTATGTTCGCATTGGGACAGGCCTACGTGCAAATCGAAATTTTCTTTACACTTTTATTATTTTCGCCTATTTTTCATGTTTGCATTTTTCGTTTTTGTGTTGTTATTCAGTTTTCATTTATTTATCTTTTTATTTTGTCCATTTTAAGCTTCCGTTTTCTTAAACTCGAGTTGAAAATATGCAGTTTTCAGCGATGCGGTGGAAGTTCGGTAGTTGACATCGCTGTTTCTAGAGGGCCCTGGCTGTACCACTCGCATGTTAATCTTCCGCCCTAGTTTGTCTGTTTGTTGTTTTCGACGTCAAAAAACGGTTTTTGCTGACGTTCGTTCAAACTGTTCAAATTTTGGCCACATTTATTTCAAATGTAACGTTATATTTTATTTATTTTTGCTTTTTATTTTATTGGCTAGTCAGGAGAGATTGCTAGTTTTATAAGTGCACTTAGATGGCGTTTAATGCTGGCGTATGAACCCTCGACTTGACCAGAGGAATGGCGGCTTTTTTAGGGTTGCGAGGGGGGGAAAGGCGATTGTAGCCGCGCACAAATATAATAAAAAAAAGTACATTAATTAAGTAAAATAATGAATGAACGTTGAAACGTTAATGCTAAATACTAGATATAAACACTAACTACAGAAAAAGTTGAAAAGTGCTAACTGTATGTTGATCCTATCTTGATGAACAAATGTTATGCTTTCACCTATGCGACCACTTGTATTATTATATGCAACTGGTAACGAGGTAATGTTAGACAAACACGTTATGGTTAGATATTCCCATACTTCTACTTAATTAATTAATAATATTAACTATTGCCGAGTTCTCTACATAGCTATACTCTGTCTCACCTTAGCTTGACCCTTTTTTAGCCTGTCTGCTCAATGTATTCCTATGGTAAGAAAGGGTCAAGTTAAGGTGAGACAGAGTATATATGAGGGAACCCCTCCCTCTCACAAATGGCATCATAATATGCTGGTCGTAGGGTACTACTGTGTTGAATTGAATTAAGCCATTTCTAGCTGAGTTGAAAACTTAAACATAACCACACTGGGGGAGGGTCTTTACCACTAGATCTCCACAAGGCCTAACGTAGAAGTCCTAACCTAAAATTACGATGAGTAGGCCCTACATTAATCTTTTAAAGGCTGTGATCTTAAATTTTCTGATTTCACTATCATTGAATTTAAAGTTTTACGGGCAGCGCATTTTTCACGAGTTAATTGCCACTTTCTTCAATTGAGTAGGTGATTATCCCACAAGCAGAAAGATTCCTTACAATTTAGTTCGTAGTTATTACTATTCAGGCTATTATAAATTGTGTACGAGTATAATTGGCGCATTTCCTCGTTAAAAACTTGTTAGTCTAGCATTTAAGAGTGCTTAGTTACGTAAAGTATTTTCGATGATATCACTAATGTGCTTTTCATGATTTCAGAAGCACACCGGGCGTTGGAATTGTTGGAGGATTATCACTGTAAATTAACAAAACCTCAAGATAAACATCTACGCAATGCCATTGAACGCGTCATTCGCATCTTTAAGAGCCGTCTGTTCCAAGCACTGTTAGGTAAGAAACGTTTTTTCTTGCTCGTCTTTTCATCAAGCTTAGTTCTCGGACGAAATATTAATTGTCCAACTGCATAATGGTCGTATTTGCCGAAAAAATAACTCCTAAGGCAGCACTTACGGTCCATATTTTTGAAATTGGATGGTTACAAAGGTGAGCGGGCTTACCTGACCGATGGTAAACTAATCGTCCCAAACGAAAGACGTTGTGAAATTCGTGCCAATGGTGGTCAACGGTAACCACAGTTTTTTTTGGGGGGGGCCACTATTACAACATTACTCATGGTCTTAACAGCATAATATATTATGCATTCATGGTGATGGAAACACTGCCCACAGTAAAGTTGAAAGGGGAGGAACTGGCAGACGTCATGACTGACTGTACGCCGACTTGAATTGGAAAAACTTTTGTCCTGAAATAAAAGGATCTGGGCCGACATTCTAGTCTTTGTGGCAAATTTGTTACATAACGAAAGTCTGCACTGCTGATGAGCAGAAAACATTAACTGAAGAAAAGGTCTTCTTTATGGCTATCTGCACATGCGCGGTGCTGACTTTCGTTTTGTAACAAATTCATTCACTACAAAGATGATAATGTCGGCCATGGTATCACTAAAGATCTGATCTTGAATAAATTTCTCTGAGAAATATTATCAAACGTTTTTCCGAGTTATGCTTGAATATTAGAGGCGCTTTTTTCACTCTGGCATTCTCTAGTAGGACCCTCCTCGTGAGTAGCTAGTGAAAGATTTTGGTGCAAGAATCGTGCAACAGGCGATCATATTGGGTGCAGCACCAAAACCATAATCGTAACAATGGTTGAAATATGTGCAAAGAGCAAGATGAAACTTTCTCCGAGTTACTGTCATCGCTTAGTGAAATGTTGAAAATGACTGGCTGATTTTTTGTTTTCAAAATTTGTAATTGAGCATTGAAAGAATGACGTCATCAGGCAGCACATGCCCATACGGAGTCTTTTTCTTCTTCTAGCCATTTAGAAGAAACAAATGATGATTGAAGGCGCGGCCTCATGATGTCTTTTAGAGCTCCATAACATTTTTTTTTTCAAATAACTAGGCAGAACTTGATTGTGGTATTTTTTTTGCCAATTTATTGTCAATGGATAGAATGTAATTTTTAGAGTGATCTTCCTCTATAACTAGAAAATTTTGGGTGACATTCTGTTTTGAAACTAGATAAATGCATGTGGCTAGGTTTTAAGCCAGTACACGTTAATTGCATAGGAAGACTTTAACCATTAAAGGGACGGTCCCACTTTGTGACAAATGAATCTTAAAAATTAAAGATTATTAATAATAAAGAATGGCAGTCTTATTAATAATATTATTGCATGTTTCACCTACCATAAGTGACCATGGTGATAGGCGCCATTTTTATAAGTCTCCCACTTAGGCAGAATGGCGCTGCGTGCAAGGGGTCATCAAATTGGCTTCAGTTTATCGCTGTGGAATAGTTATGTGCATTCTCTGTTAAAGGGACAGTCTCACTTTGAAACAAGTTATTTTCAAACAGTACACACTTACTAGATATTAATTTCTGTGCCAAT